>CAUYQU010011492.1:0-17396 GCA_963574635.1 Cheracebus regulus | reverse complement strand
GAAGGAGAGTTTGGGCTGAGGCGGTGAGGTCTTCTAAATATACAATCATGTCATTTGGAAATAGAGATAATTTGACTTCTTCCTTTCCTAATTGAATACCCTTTATTTCTTTTTCTTGCCTGATTGCTCTGGCTAAAACTTCCAATACTATATTGAATAAGAGTGGAGAGAGAGGGCATCCTTGTCTAGTGCCATATTTCAAAGGGAATGCTTTCAGTTTTTGCCCATTAAGTATGATATTGGCAGTGGGCTTGTCGTAAATAGCTTTTATTATTTTGTGATAGGTTCCATTGATACCTAGTTTATTGAGAGTTTTTAGCATAAAGGCTGTTAAATTTTTTCAAAGGCCTTCTCTGCATCTGTTGAGGTAATCACGTGGTTTTTGTCTTTGGTTCTATTTATGTGATGGATTACGTTTATGGACTTGCATATGTTGAACCAGCTTTGCATCCCCAGGATGAAACCTACTTGATCATGATGGATAAGCTTTTTGATGTGTTGTTGCTATCAGTTTGCCAGTATTTTATTGAAGATCTTTGCATTGATGTTCATCACGGATATTGGCCTGAAGTTTTCTTTTTTTGTTGAGTCTTTGCTGAGTTTTGGTATCAGGATGATGTTGGTCTCATAAAATTAGATGGGGAGGATTCCCTTTTTTTATATTGTTTGGCATAATTTCAGAATGATTGGTACCAGCTCCTCTTTGTACATCTGGTAGAATTCAGCTGTGAACCTGTCTGGACCTGGACTTTTTTGGTTGGTGGGCTTAAAACTAGATTTTTAAAAAACATGTTAATAGTAATACTTAAGGCAACCACTAAGAAAATAACAAAAATATACAGAATAACGACATAATTAAAATAGTATACTATAAGATACCTAATTGACATTTAAAAATTCAGTAGTGTAGACACGGAAGAACAAAAAACGCAGGGCATTTAGAAAACAATGCAAAAATACAAGACATTAATCCTAATTTATCAGTAATTGCATTAAATTACCTCATTGTTTCTTTTATTCATATTTCTAATTATTTTCTTAGTGGCTACCTTGGATATTACAATTAGTATCTATATATCACTACATGAAGTAAATCTAAATTAATATTGACTGTAGAAAATACTCTTACTGTCCTATCAGGTTTAAAATATACATAAAAGTAAAAGATGTCACAAGAACATCACAGGTGATGATGGTATTCGATAAAAGTATTCTCATATCTCAGTATTGCCAGAGATAATAAAAGAATAAAATTTAAGTTTCCAATTAGGGAAGCATAATATAATGCCTGGGGTACTTTTGAAAAAAAATTCAAAGTATAAATAATATGCAAATACAAAAGATAACAGATTAGCCAAAAAGTACTTCATTAATCTAATACAAGACAAATAGGAGACAAAAAGGAAAAATAACTGAACAAATAAAAAGTAGATATGTAACCAAATATATCAATAATTATATAACATGTACATGAACTATTTTACTAAAAAGAAAATCGTCAGACTACATAAAATATAAAACTCAACAATATGATGCTTACAAGAGACATCATTAATTAAAAGACACAGATGTTATGAAATGAAATGTAAGGACAAAGAAAAAACATACCATTTAAACACTGACCAAAAGACAAGACAGATTTCATGGTAAGAAGTATTGCTATTGATTGAGAGGCATGTAATAACAATAAAATGAACAATTTGCCAAAATAACATATTGATTCTAAATTGCCACATACCTCATAACAAGCTTATAAATATTTAAGCAAAAGCTACAATATTAAATAGTGACTTTAACATATTTCTCTTGGTAAACATAAAAAAATGCATTTGTCTCACTGAATCAAAGCAACTGTACCAAGAAGCAATGTGACTGAAATATCAAATTTGAGACAAAGAGCTGATAAAACTTGCTTAGATTATATGAAAATATTGTGAATACCTTTTAGGTTTAAGTCTATTTTGCTTGGTTTTAAAGCCTGGAATCAAAAGTTCAAGACAGTCAGCCACTTATATTAGATGCAGTGATTTTACAGTCTCCTTGCTGGAGTTTAATGCCTTGAACAGCTGCTTATGAACATGTAGAAAAATTCAGGAAGTAGTCTTGCTATCATTTTGATATTTGTATTAATTTATTTGAAGACCCAACACAGTACCTGGCAAATAAAAACTTATTAAATAAATCTTATCTGCCTCATTTTATCTCCTTTGCTCTTCACAGTAACACTAAGATTTCTTATTATGTCATTTTTAAAAATAAAAAAGCTGAATCACATAGTAGAAAACTAACAAAAGTCACATAGCTAGTGACCTGGAGCTGAGATTCAAACCCAGGTTCTCTAACACACACGCATGCAGGCACACACACACACACACAATCTTAATCACTATGCTCTATGGCATCATAATTATTATTCCAAAGCCAAATGATTACTTTGTGTTGATGACCAACAGGAGAATAGCTAATATACATTGTGTACAATATGTCATAATTATGATGATTATTTTACATATATCTCATTATATTACATGTCATGTTATTATAAGCAATATTAAGTAGTTTCTACTTTTATCTGTCAATGGTACCATTTTTCTCCTAATCAAATTTCATACATATTAGTATTCACATAATATAGTAACTTTTTCTCTTGAAGGCACAGAGATTTCTGACTCCGTTTAAAATTATTTTATAATGTCTTAAATCTGTTTATTCTGAAATATTCAACACATATTAATTATATATGTTAAAAATATAATAAAATGGTCACATATGTTTCACCACTGTTAAATTGAAATATGTTCAACCTAAAGTTGCCTTCATACATATTTTAAGTTTGGACCAAAGATTTCTCAGTAGGTAGTGAACCGTAACCTAACTTGATGTGTAAACAGACTGTAACGCAATGTGAAAGTAGACTCTTCTAACAAGTAGCCAAGTCTCAGCTAATCATAGCAGCAAAGCCTCCAGCCAATGAGAGGCTGAAGGCTAACGAAACATTGCCATATAAGACAAATGCCGACTGTAACCATTTAGATTATTTCTGTATGTCACTACCTTTTCTCTGGCTATAAATATAACCTGCACATGTGGTGGGTGGGTTGGATCGTTATAAACCATTTTTGGTCAGGACTGCTGCCTGATTCATGAATCATTTCTTTGCTCAAATAAACTTAGCTAAATTTAATTTGTGTAAAGTATTTTTTGTAACAACCACACTCCTTATAAAACAGAAAACTATTGAAGCCTTGTGTTTTCCCCTGATCACATCCTCTCTTCCTTCCCAATCAGGATAGCTACTATATGGGTGTATGATTATCATTCTGTTACTTAAAAAACAATTATAAAATAGGTGAGTGTTCCTATATGAAATGGAGTAACATGAGTATTCCCATATGTAATGGGGGCTTATAAGCCCCCATCATCCACGGGGCATGCTTCCAAGATCCCCAGTGGGGGCCTGAAACCATTGACAGTACTGAATGAACTCTATATATACTGTGTTTTTTCCTACATATGCATACATATGATAAAGATTAATTTATAAATTAGGCATAGGAAGAGATTAACAATAACTAATGAAACAAAGCAATTATAATACAGATATACAGCAATAAAAGTTATGTGAATGAGGTCTTCCTCTCTGTTTTACCATAGCTTATTGCACTATACCAAAGGTGGCTGAAACCACAAAATGCGAAATTGTAGATAAGGGAAGGCCATTGTGCTCTTTAGTTTTATACCTTTTGAACTTTATATAAATGGTGATAGACTGAGTTTATTCTACTGTAACTTCATTTTATGAAGCAACATTGTTGATGTTATTTATTCATGTTGATACAGGTAGGTCATTCATTTCCAAAGCTGTATCAAAATATACCTCAATTTATTATCCCTTCTCCTGTCATTAGACTTTTAGTTTGTTTTCAGATTTTTGCTACTATAAGCAATGCTGCTACAAACATTTATTTTTTATGTCTTTTGGTGCTCTCATGCAAGAGTTTCTTCACAGGATACATGTCTAAGAGTGAAAATAATGGTTGGTGAGATATGTGCATTTTCAACTTAACAAACTATGCCATATTAATTCCCAAAGTCTTTGTACTGATTTAGATTTATTCCTATAATAGTTTTCATTGCATTAAATCTTTACCAACACTTGGAGTTATCTATCTACTTATCTACCTGATAATATATAGAGAGATAGAGACAGATATAGATAGATATGATATCTATTTAAATATCTATAAATCTACATCTACCTCTATTTGTATATTAATTTTTAAACTACATTTATCTGTCTATAATGAGAGAATTTATAGTTGACTCCATACCTATGTTAAAATTTGTGGTGCATGAAATAGGGATTTACCCAGGAAATCAAAAATTGGGGATATGAGAGAAAAGGCATTTGAGGGCTTATGTAAACTTAAGAACCCTAAACACCGTGGTTCAGCCATACAGTGATACAAGGAATGCTTCAATGTCAGGAAAACAGATATCAAAAGCCTCGAAGAGCATGAAAAAAAATCCCTTAGGATCTGGATGATCATTCAGAATTCAGCACTGCTTTTGAGAGCTAGTGCTCTCATGGTCTTTGCAGCAGTAGTAAATTATAAACTCCACTATTGCACATTCTCCTTCTTTTTACTTTCTAAATAGTGGGATCAGAACCAAAAAGATAGTTAGAAATTAACAGAATGAGATACATACATTGGTATTTAATTCTAGTCAGTGGAAAGGAAAGTTCAAGTGTAAGTGTCCTCCTTCAGCAACACGGGAATGAGTATCAGACTCAGTGTGAATCCAAAGACAATCGTCTCTAACTATACAGATTTTACCGATGTATTCAGATTGTGCTTTATCGAACTTCCTATTTATGCTCTGTATAGCTAGGTAACATTGTTCAGACCAAACATACAAATTGATGATCCTCAAGTGACGTGGGTTTTATTTTATAATACCTTAAATCAGCAGCATGCACCAGTCACTGCCCCTGCCCCATCACGATACACATGTGCATACACTAATTATAAATATTTCTCTTAAGGACTTTTCTTTTTTCTTCTTGTTTTTTTTTTGAGACAGGGTCTTGCTCTGTTGCTCACTGATGGAATCATGGCTCACTGCAGACTCAACCTCCAGGACTCAGGTGATCCTCCCACCTCAGCCTCCCAAGTAGCTGGGACTACAGGCACACACTATCACACCTGGCTATTTTTTGTACTTTTTTTTAGAGATACAGTTTTATCATGTTGCCCAGGCTTTTCTTGAACTCCTGGCCTCAAGTGATACACCTATCTTTGCTTTCATAATGCTAGGATTATAGGCATTATAGGCTGAGGAGTTTTCTTTTTTATAAATAATTTAATTCCATTATTTAACCTCCATATCCTATGATAACCTGCATTTCATGATCTGTACTTAAAGCCAGGAGAGTAAAGGAACTGAAATTAGTGTGTGCTAGTGATCTCTTTTGTAGTTCAAGCGACTTCTAGATAAAAAGTAATGTACATGAGATCAGCTTCTCCCAATTATGCTAATAGGCACAGGCAATATAGGTAATTGCCTGGAGGACCTCTGCCTTTAGGGCATAACCCGAGATGGCTCCTATGGGGAGGTGAGAGTGCAGAATTTTGGAAATACTGCTGCACTCTTTTTGGAAGTATCACTAGGGTCAGGAAGATTACTTATTGAAATTTGTAATTACAGCTTATAAGAATAAAAGAAACCCAAAGAATGTTTTCCAACCTCTTTGAGTTTCCTTTATCCACTTTTTATTTGAGAGATTAGTTTTAAGTATATGTCTAATTTGTTAAACAAAAAGTTTTCTTTCATTGAATTCTACAGCACTCTGCCAGACACTGATGCTGCTTTATTATCTTGACTATATTCACTGGTAATATCTTCAGTTAGTAACAAATCTAAGATTATTTATTTGCAATACCAGGTTATTAAATCTACAAATCTCTTAGTAGACCCCAATCTCTTCTTAATTTAATGACTTTTATATTGAATAATTTTAGGATAAGATCTAATAAAATTATCAGTGATAATTTTTTATTGAGCTATCTGATTTGTTTGAATTGGAAATACTGTGATTTTTTTTTTAGGTGATCAATAGGAAATCTGAGGATATACCTTTTCATTTTCTATGGCAATATTTCTCAGTTTTCTTTGAACTCTTGATTCCTATTATCCATTGTGATTACTAAAAACTGATTCTTAGATTGCATTTCAGACTCAATCAGATTCTTGGGGGAAGGGGTGAAGAAATCTGTCTTTAACCTGCATTTAATACACATTCCTCTTTTCTGATTATTTTGCTGACTGACATTAGTAAAACAGGTATCTGGGGCTAAAAAAATAAATCATACCTCAACCCATTCTATTCTGAACATATGGTGATGCTGACTGTTACATCAATTTTAGGATTTGTCAGTGCTCTCAATTCTGCCATGCCTTTGCTCCTATAATTGTTAAATTGAATTTGCCCTGAGACTGCCTCAGTAACTTGAGTCCCTGCTTAAGGAACTGCAACCTAACTTGGTATGTACACAGACTGAAAGTATAATTCAGGAGTATTTTTTAACAGAAAATAGTTGAGTCTCAACCAATCACAGGCTGCCAACTGATTGGGCCATGCTATTTTTTGCATCTCACTTCCTTTCCTATCTATAAATACTCTCTGCCCACCTTGCAGAGAGAAGCTCTTTCAACCTCTTCTGATTCTGAGGGCTGCCCAATTGATGAATCATTCTTTGCTCAAAAAATTTTTTTCAATTTAATTTGTCAAAAGTTTTTCTTTTTTACATAATGTTGGCTGGGATGCTTCTAGTACATTGGAAGGAGACTAAGAATTGAATTTGGTGTTCAAAATCCTGACTCTTTCATTTACTAGCTCAGTAAATGAACAAGCTAGACCAAAACTAATGATACATCAGCTACCTCTGAAAATGGGATTAATTAATAATAATAATTTTTATTTAAAGTGGTTGTTTTATAGCATTTATAATATTGGGATTTGAGTTTCTTTGCCTGCTATGTTGAGGAAAACATATAAGGAAAAACAAAGATTCAATCTAACTTATTTTTACATAAAATCATTCATTTTTCTCTAAAGTAGAAGCAAATAACAAGAAATATTAAAACTATGAGTACTGTGTAAAATTTTCTAATAAATGTACTCCTTCACAATAAAGTCTGATTTGCAAAGCTGGTTCTTTAAAATAGCTCTGAATGTCTCTACTCTGTCTCCTGTTGTTGTTGAAGATGTAGCATGCAGTGATTTTTGCTAATTAGTCTTATTATGGTTAACAGATGGTGAAATTTAAATTTGTGGGGCAAAAATGTGTGCAAGTCTGTGTGGTTACCTGGAGCTATATGTGAACCCTTTAAGGATATAAGGATGTAAGTACAGTTCTATTTGTGAATATGTCAGAGTATTGTGATTTCAAGAAAAGAAATATCATATAAAGTTGAAATATAAAAATTACAATATACAGTCATATATTGCTTAACAATGGAGGTAATTTCTGAGAAATGTGTCTTAAGGTAATTTCAGTGTTGTGGAAACATCAAGAGTGTACTTATACAAACCTAGGTGTTATAGCTTACTATACACCTAAGCTATAAGGTGTAGCCTGTTTCTCATATGTTACAAAACTGTACAGCATGTTACTGTGCTAAATATTTTAGGCAATGGTAATACAATGGTAAGTATTTCTTTATCTAAACATGGGAAAGGTACAGAAAAGTTCCATAAAAGATTTTTAAAAAGTGATACACTCTTACATGGCACTTACCATGAATAGAGCTTGCAGGAAAAGGAAGTTGCTTTGTGAGAGAATGATGAGTGAATGTGAAGGCCTGAGACATAACTGTACACTACTGTAGACTTTATAAACATTATACACTTAGGCTATGTTAAGTTTATAAAAAAATAATTATTCTTACAACAATAATAAATTAACCTTAATTACTATAACTATTTTACTTTATAAAGTTTAAAAATTTTTAAATTTTTTAGCTCTTTTGTAGTAATACTTAGATTAAAACACAAATACATGTTAAAAGCATACAAAAATATTTTCTTTGTATCCTTATTCTGTAAGTTTTTTCTACTTTATTTTTTTAAACTTTTTAAACTTTTTTGTTTAAAAACTAAGACACAAACACACACATTGGCTTAGGCCTACACAAGGTCACAGTCATCCATGTCACCATCTCCCACCTCTATCTCTTATCCCACTGGAAGGACTTCAGGGGCAAGAATATGCATAGAGCTATCGCCTCTATGATAGCAATGCCTTCTTTGAAAATACCTCCCAAAGTACCTTCCTGAGGCTGTTTTATAGCTCTTTTTTATATGTAAGTAGAAGAATCACATTATAAAATAATGTTACAAAGTATAGTATGGAAAAAATAAATCACTAACGTGGGCAGTTATTATCATTATCAAATACTACATACTCGACCTAATTGTAAGTATTGTACTTTTATATGACTCTGCGCACACTAGATTTATTTACACCAGCATCACCATAAACGTGAATAATGCCTTGTACTACAATGTTATGCCAGCTACATTACTAGATGATAGGAATTTTTCAGCTCCATTACAGTCTTAAGGGACTACCATTCTATATATGGTCTATCATTGACTAAAATGTCATTATGTGGTACATGACTGTATTTATGAGTGCATTCACTAACAAAGATAATACTAATCAAATTTGTTTGCTTATTACTTGACTAAGAACCAAAATCCCTGTTTAAAGAATGAAGACTGATGTTTGGATTCTTTGCTGGCCACCATTTATGTTTCTCATTAGAATGCATTTTACTCTGAACCTGACTTTAGTAGATGATCAATAGACATTTTTCAATTAAAGAATGTTATGATAGTTATCAGTATCTAAAGAGATGAATCTTAGGGTGATTGGTGAGAAAGACGTTATATTTGAAAAATTTTAAACTAATACTATTATCACACACATTCTACAAAGATGTGCTTGGTCCATAACACTTAATTAAGGATTTTTAATCTTTCTAGCATATAAGAGAAGAACTGTGCTAGGTCTCCATACATAAAAGTGAAATATAAACAGGTAAATTCAGGAAAAAAAAGACGTTACTTCTATCATTGACGTTTTTGCTTTCTTAAATATCTATGAATATTTATGATATCTGAAACTTAGTTTAATTTCAAGTAACTAAACAATCTCAACATAGTTCAAAAATAGTTTTTAAAAGGTTATAATTGCTTTCATATCAATGTTGCTGAATTTATATTTCTTTAACTGTGAATTAAGGGACTATTTTAATAAGTGGAAGCAATAAGACAATTTGTCACTCATCCCTCAGTAGAAGTTCTTGAGAAAAAAAGTTATCTTTTCATCTGTGTCTCTAGAAGCATTGTTCTTTGCTGTGATATGTGTTATCAAGAGAATCTATGGTGTTTAAAAAATCACAGAATATGGCTAATAAACTTTGAAAATACTTTTCTTTAAAAATAAAGTAGTACAGTGTCATGGTTGTACCTATGACAACCTTATTCTCACACATTTACTTTATGATATGCTTTTTTAAGTAGAAAAGGGCAAATCCTTAATTTGTGTAAGTATTATCCTGATCTAGTGTGTAGTTCTGAGTTGAACATGTGACATTTATGTGAGGTATATGTCATGGTAAGAAAAAATGGCTACAAATCATTTGCCTGTATATAACATTACTGCTTTCTGCAAATTCAGAAGGAAAGATCATTAGTTTAGTAACAAATCCTTTTAATGTTTCTTTCCAGGGAAACAGTATACTGTACCTTAAAAATAAACAAAAATTAAGAAGCTTGAATGTTTTCTTGAGGCTATTTAGTCGAACCTTTAGAATTTGCTGTCTCCTCCTGGGACCCTTACTGATTTACTGGTTCTAAAGGGAACCGTTAAGAGAACTTTACAAAGATGAGGTATGGTTAATTAAACCACAGGAAATGGTGATACACCCAGGGACTAGCAACAAAAGAAAGTCATTTCCATCCCTAACCTGATGAAGGGAGAGGAGGGAACTATACAACAGGAGCCTTAAGAAAATGAAGTATGGAAGAGGAGGCTTTCTCTAGAAGCTGTAAATGTTGAGCGCATCCACTGAAAGCTGTAGACAGCAAAGGAAGAAGGAGAGGAAATAGATATTCCAATCTCAGTCTCCTCCTGCCTTCCAGTTTCTGCCAGTGTCTCCCATTGGCCAAAAGCAAGGAAGAAGTCCAAATGATATCTATAGGGGTCTGCACTCTAGAGCACAGAGCAGGAAAAGATCCTAGGGTGTGTCAGAGAGGAAAAAGGAGTGTAACCAGCAAAATGATCACTTCGCATGTGAAGCAAAAATAAAATGAGCAAAATCAGCTTCCTTCTCTTTCCTCCAGAGGACTTTGTCAACTACCAATGTCTATATACTCAGAGAGTATAAGTGAGTAGTTACTACATGCTGGGAAAATCTAGAGCTAATATATTACTTATTTCAAATAGATTAATTGCAAGCTTTTGATAGTTATGACTCCTAGTAGGTGACATTTATACTTTGGACATTCTACCTATAATCAAGGAAGTCCATATTATGCAAGTTCTGTGATATTTCTACATTAAAATCCAGATGGGAGTAATGCTTTTCTTTGATGGCTGGTCTGCCTTAGTCAATGCTATGAATGATAGACATTGTCAAATGATGCATTATTTTATCTGCTTCAGACAAGTGTGATACTCTATTTCAGTGTGTGTTATGAGTACTTTTCCTAGAAACAAAGGAAGAAAAATTATTAAGCCATTAAAAATCCTTTTGAATATTCATAACAATATGCCTATGCATGATTCTTTAGAAGAGGAAGTCACTATCAGATAAATAAGTTAAAAATGTATCATTTTTCTTCCGTTAGCCTTATTCAGTCAGTTTTGAGACAACTACTTATAGTTTATCTTCATTATTGCTAAATTATTTTTGCTTTGGACTTTCTACCAGCAAAAGTATGTAGACTATGGGGAGCCATCCACATCAAAATTAGCACTTGAACAAATAAAGTACTTTACTTGTTATATATTAATCATGGATTAATGGGGAATGGAAATACAATTGACTCAGTAAGTGCTCGAATTTTTCTTAATCAGAAATGTGCCGGAGGAACACTTTTTAAGAGAGGAAGATAGATTAACAAACTTCCTAGATACAATGAAAGAAAAACATGCATAAAGAGTTTGTTATAATTTTATGGGTTTACAATATGATGACTTGGCCAAGAGATGTTACAGACATAAATTTACAGGCTCCCATTGGAGACATCTGCAATCAATCCCAAACTCTCTATCTGATAAGAAGAGTTTAATAAACCATACATATGGAAAATTTAATTAAATAATCTAGATGCAATTAGGAATACCTATGTATGGACAAAGACAATGAGGTACGGAAAATTTGGTGATAATAACTTACCAATTAAAATACAGGAGTATGAATTATTTTGTCTATACATATTTATTTAGCATTTAGAGTTTGCAAGTTTATTCCTTGAAAAACTGTTGGTAGATTTCCCCAAAGATTGTAGCTAATATACAAATAAATTTTGAGTGTCTTTTCTTTCTTTTCTTTTTTTCTTTTTTTTTTTTTACGGAGTCTCACTTTGTCACCAGGCTGGAGTGCCATGGCGTGATCTTGGCTCACTGCAACCTCCACCTCCTGGGTTCAAGTGATTCTCCCACCTCAGCCTCCCAAGTAGCTGGGACTGCAGGTGTGTACCACCATGCCCAGATAAGTTTTATATTTTTAGTAGAGATGGGGTTACACCATGTTGGCCAGGATGATCTTGATCTCTTGACCTTGTGATCTGCCGACCTCGGCCTCCCAAAGTGCTGGGATTACAGGTGTGCGCCACTGCTCCTGGCTGAGTGTCTTCCTATATCTCACTATTATTTACTTGATCTTGACCCCCTTGACTAGAGTAATAAGATCCCAGCATATATTATGAATTTTGGATCACAGAGAATACTTGAAAATATTGGAATGAATACATATATGCTTTGAATACAAGAGTTTTTCAAAGTTGATGGAAGTTACAAATCTATGAAATACAAAGTTTTACTTTGTTTGTTGTTTGTTTTCAGAGACAAGGTCTTGCTCTGTTGCCCAGAGTGGAGTGGAATGGTGCAATTGTGGCTTATTGCAGCCTAGAATGACAAGACTCAAGTGATCCTCCTGCTTCAGGCTCCTGAGTAGCTGGGACTACAGATGTTCACCTCTATACCCAGCTAAGTATTTTATTTTTATGTTTGTAAAGTTGAGGTCCCACTATGCTGCCTTCACTGATCTGTAACTCCTGGGCTCAAGCAATCCTTCTGCCTCTGCCTTCCAAAATGCTGAGATTACAGGCATGACCCACCATGTCTGGCCTGTACCAAGTTTTAATTCAAAACAATAGATGGGAATATACATCATATTTGCTTTTTTTTTTCAGATAGAGAACTTATTAGTGTGAAAGGCACTGGTAATTCAAAAGCATCTTTTTATAGTACAGGTTTTCTTTGGAAAAATGAAAATTCAATAGAATGTATGCTATGTGTCAGTTAGAAATGAGTTATCCAAATAACAACAATAAAAATTAAAATTTGGATTATCACAGTTTAAATGAGTAGGAGAATTATTTACTTATATCAATAATGTAAAAGATCAAGATATATTCTTTTTCTACTCCTTTATGCTTGCAAGGGTATTTGCAGGAGACCTGTGATGGTGATGTCCATCTTATACATATGTAAGATAGAAGTATGGGAGAAAAGAGCAGTACCAACATAATGAGTATAAATACTTATTCTTTTTGTAATTATTTTATTTGTTTATTCAAAATTCTCAGAAGCCTCTGCATCAAATTTTACTTAGTTTGCATATGTTGTCATTGAACAATTAGGCTTTTTAGGTGTATTTTAATTAAAGAGAATCTTAAAATGTGTAAAGATTGGAATGATGAATAAAAACAAAAGTGATTATCTCTGGCTTCTGGGTTTTTCATTGCAGACATGGTCAATTGTCTGCTCATCATCTTTCCCTGCCTTCTACTTTATTTCTAACAAAACCTTGGATTGGTTCACAGGAGTCCAGTGCTTAAGCCACACCGAAAGAAGTTACTGGGGATGATCAAGCCTAAGAATCATGTGATTGGTTGGAATAAACACTGACATAGATGCTAAGATATCTGGATTCTGGTCCAAACTATTTTAAGAACTAGCATATCAAAATCAGTCATTTTGTGGGGCCGGGAGTGGGGGCTGTTAATTCATCTATAAAATTTAAAAGGTTGGAAAAGATAGAGGATTTCAAACTATGTTCTTCACATCTGAACTTCTACAGAAATGTGTAGTGTTTCCCATAGAAATATGAGTAAGAAGAATCTGAAGAGGAAGGGAAATGGCCCCCACTTATAACAGATGAAAAGAGGAATTGCTTTGGCTTATTTGTTGAGATTGTTGAGAGTTCACCAATGTTTCATTTGCCAAAATATAGTATTTTATTTAAAATGTTTTAAAAATCACTGGGAAAGAGGCTGTCTTAGGTCTTCTCCATCTATACTATGCTTAATAGGCTATGTTTTATATAAATTAGAAGAGAAATGAAACTATATATCTCCCACCAAACCCAAAGGCTTCTAATTCTAATTGCATTTGACATGAAAATATCCCAGAAAACCTTAGAACTGAATCATATGCCATTTGGATCTGAATTCTTTCTTATTTTTAAAATCTTATTGTTAGAAATGTCAGTGGATTCTGAGGGAGGAAAACTCCATTTCTTGTGATTGCAACATAAGTTATGATTCATTTCCTTACCTGGGGGAAAGTAGCTAAAAAACATCCAAGCAAATGGAATGTATTCCATAGGGGATAGACAAAAGTGGTTAGGATGCCCAAGTTTATATATTTCCACTAAGAGTGAGTAAGATTAGAATTCATAAAATTAGGACAAGGATTAATAGAAAGAAGATAGTTGAAGTATAGAAAAAAGAAAACTTAGATTCAAGGAAAATAAGTATCTATCTCATTCAGATAAAATTAAGTGGAAATACATGCCTTTAAGCCTTATACATTTTGCAGAGGTAACATAAATTTAAACTATTTATACTCTCATGATGAAACTGTAATAGATGACAAAGGTAAGTTAGCATTTTTTGACATTGCTTTAAAAATAAATACAGTCATGTGATATGTTGTTCAACTCCGGCCTCTCTTATAATGAAAATTCCTTGGTATTACTAACTCATATGGAACACAGTGGTGAAGAAACAAGACTGACCAAAAGATACATTTTCAAAGTATCTTTTAAATACTTATAATTTTTTCAAAGTATTGTTATAATATTGTTATAATATTGTTAACAAAATATTGTTATATATTTACATATAACAATATGTATGTAAATTTAAATATAATTTATATATTTACAAATATTGTTATATATTTGTTATTATAATATAATAACAAAATATTGTTATAATATTTTCAAAGTATTATGATTTTAATATATTTAAATCATAGGTTCTGTTCAGTACTCCATGCTGAACACAATTAAACACACAAAGAGGTATAAGGTACAGTACCTACCTTTGTAGATGCTTAAAATCAAGTTAGCATATTAAAATATGGAAATATAAATGAAAATACATTTAAAGATATTGCCATACCACCTGAAATATTGAAATTACTCAATAAAGCTTAGCTCTTAATTCAGTGAATTCCCATCCATATTACATGGTGTGATTATTACCCCTGTTTTGTAAATGGAACTGCTTTAGTTCAGGAAGTAAGTTTCCCGAGACTTCACAGCAAGTAAGCAGCATGTCAGTGGGGAGGGAGGAGCTCTTTCTCATTATTGAGAGGCTCATGCTCTGAACCATTGCACTAACATACATTTTAGATGACAAGTTATTTCAAACCTTTCTGTTTCCTCAGGCCACATCTCCAGCAGATGACACTGTCTCCTCCTAACAAAGGAAATAAAAACTTGGATTAAAAACTCTGGGGTGGGCATTTTTTCTTCCTGAAGACAATAATGAAGAAAATACATTTGAGTACAGAAAGAAATAGAAGTACTTCCAAATAATTCTCTTACCACTGTCTTGAGGCCAGTGATTTTGACTTTCCAGACATCTTTTTACACCATTAGCCACTGTTCTGTCTCTCAATCTCTCTCTCCCTGCCTACCCCCAATGCTCTTACTTCTCCCTCTGTTATGACTAATTTTTCTCATCATTAAAATGTGAACTCTTGCTCTATCTAAGAAAACGCAACTTTTTCCAACCTAGCCATCAATTTTTCCAACATGACCACACTTAGTAAAGAAACATTAGCCTTTTAAACTTAGTAATAAAAACTTTTTATGATCCATGCAGTCAGAAACAACTCCTTTCTTCTCTAATGTCAATGGCACATTGAATTGTGCCAACATAATGAGTATAAATACTTATTCTTTTTGTAATAATTTTATTTATTTATTCAAAATTATTTATGGAGCATCTACTAGGTTTCATGTAATGCTAAGGTTATAATGGTGAAATAAAGAGACTGAGAGTACAGCCACATAAGTTTCATGAACCAGTGGGAGGGAGGTAATTCCACTGTCAAAAGTTCTCAGAGCAACAAATATATATGATAACTAATGAGGAAACTAGTCTTAAATAAATCACAATTTCATTGAGATATGAAGGAGGGACAAATACAAGTATTTCATTTGATAGACTTTGTACAGGCAAGAACTTTATGTGCTTTGTCTTTTAGTCTCCTGCATTAGAGTCTAGTATGGATTTTCACATGATAAACAATAAATATTTGTTGAATGTAGTCATGGAAGTATTACCCTAGTACATAATCATGTCACCCTGGATACTATCATTTTGGAGGAGCACTATGTGAAGAGTGGCCCCAAATAAAAGTATGCCAGCCAGCCCATGCAGGTAAGAGGTTCCACATGCTATGACAACAGCACCTGTTTCTAATTAGCACTGGCATTTTCTGTGTAGTTTGTGGGGCTGATGGTGACCCATGCTGTGTTGTAGAAAACCATTTCATCTTAGCTGACACAACTAAGGTGGGATACAATAATGTAGATGTCACCTCAAATCATCAGCCCGAAACATCTTTTTTTTTTTCTTCAGGAAGATAAATAAGCTGGCATTTAAGTGTCTAAGGCACACAACTAAGCATGCTCTTGTCAGCAAAATGAAATGTTGTCACAAACTCCTAGGTTCCTGCCTGTTGCTCCTTAAATGCCACAGTCTTGATTTTCACTGATCTCACACTAAGATTATTTTCTCTCTTATAAGGCTGTGGATACAGATATAATCACTCAAGTTCTTATATGCCACTGCTTGACATGCATTGCTGAGAAATGACTAAACAGATTGCCTTCAAAGGCAGGAGACTTAGCCATCCAAGGATCTAAATCAAAACATGGAAACCAAATAGTTTTTTTTTTTTATTTCAATTGCACACTTGTATCAATCAGATGCGGTTGCCTGGAATTCATTTCAAAGAAGGATTTTAAGTGTGTGCCAGGCTCAGCAAAATCGAGGACATCTAACTCTTCTAGCATTCAATCCCCTAGTTCCCTTTATTTATTTTTTTTAATTTTTATTTTTTATTGCATTTTGGATTTTGGGGAACATGTGAAAAACAGGCAATATTGTTGCATAGGTACACACGTGGCAGTGTGATTTATTGCCTTCCTCCCTTTCACCTATATCTGGCATTTCTCCCCATGCTATCTCTCCCCAACTCCCGACCCTCCACTGTCCCTCCCCTATTTCCCCTCAATAGACCCCAGTGTGTAGTGCTCCCCTCCCTGTGTCCATGTGTTCTCGTTGTTCAACACCTGACTATGAGTGAGAACATGTGGTGTTTGATTTTGTGTTCTTGTGTCAGTTTGCTGAGAATGATGGTTTCCAGGTTCATCTATGTCCCTACAAAGGACATGAACTCATCCTTTTTGATGGCTGCATAATATTCCATGGTGTATATGTGCCACATTTTCCCTGTCCAGTCTATCATTGATGGGCATTTGGGTTGGTTCCAGGTCTTTGCTATTGTAAACAGTGCTGCAATGGACATTCGTGTGCATGTGTCCTTATAGTAGAATGATTTATAATCCTTTGGATATATACTCAGTAATGGGATTGCTGGGTCTAATGGAATTTCTATTTCTAGGTCCTTGAGGAATCATCACACAGTCTTCCATAATGGTTGAACTAGTTTACACTCCCACCAACAGTGTAAGAGTGTTCCTATTTCTCCACATCCTCTCCGGCATCTGTTGTCTCCAGATTTTTTAATGATCACCATTCTAACTGGTGTAAGATGGTATCTCAATGTAGTTTT
>CAUYQU010011491.1:0-16787 GCA_963574635.1 Cheracebus regulus | reverse complement strand
GTTTTGATTTGCATTTCTCTAATGACCAGTGATGACGAGCATTTTTTCATATGTTTGTTGGCCTCATGTATGTCTTCTTTTGTAAAGTGTCTGTTCATATCCTTCACCCACTTTTGAATGGGCTTGTTTGTTTTTTTCTTGTAAATCTGTTTTAGTTCTTTGTAAATTATTGATTTTTAAAATAGAGAATAAGGGTATTCAAGTTTTAAATTTCTTCTTGCATGGGTTTTGGTAATTTGCCTTTCAATTTGGAAGTTGTTGAATTTATTGGCATAAAGTTGTTCATTATCTTTCCATATTATTCTTTTAATATTTGTAGAATCTATAGTGATGTCACCACTTTCATTTCTGATGTTGGTAATTTGTGTCTTTTTTCTAATCTATCTGACTACAGGCTTTATTGATTTCAAAGAACTGTCTTTTGGTTTCATCAGTTTCTTTATTTTTCTGTTTTTTATTTCTTTAATTTCCACTTTGGTTTTTATTATATCATTTTTCCTACCTACCTTGGTTTTATTTTCTCTTTTGCTACTAGTTTCTTAAGGTAGAATCTGAAATTCATTGACTTGAAACCTTTCTTACTTTTTATGTGTGAATTGAGTGCTGTAAATTTCCTGTTAAGTATTGGTTTAATGATATCTGATATGTTGTGTTTTCATCTTGTTCAGTTCAAAATACTTTCAAATTTCCATTTTTATTTACTTTTTTTGATTCTTGAGTTATTTAGTAGTATTTAAATTAGTTTTCAATGATTTGGGAATTTTCTAAGGATATTTCTGTTATTGATCTTTTAAAATTCCATTGTGTTCAGAGAACATACTTTGTATAACTTGAATCCTTTTGATTTATTAAGCGCTATCTCATAGCTCAGAATATGTTCTATCTTGGCAAATGTTTCATAGGATTTTGAGAAAAATATATATTCTGATATTATTAGGCATGATGTTCTATAAATATCAATCAACTCATGTTGATTGATAATATTTTCCTAGTCTACTCTATCCTTATTGATTTTTTTCCACTTGTTCTATTAGTTATTGAGAAGATATTAAAATCTCCAACATAATTATGGATTTATCTATTTCTCTTTGCATTACTATCAGTTTTGGTTTCATGTGTTTTCAAAGTCATTCATTATTAGGTACTTTTTTTTTTGTTGCTCTGAACTATATTTTTTTCTAACATTAATATAGCCACTGCCACTTTCTTCTTACTAGTGGTAACATGGTGTGTGTGTGTGTGTGTGTGTGTGTGTGTGTGTGTGTATGTGTGTGTGTGATATAATTTGGATGTGTGTCCCTGCCCAAATCTCATGTTGAAATATAATCCTGAATGTTGGAGGTGGGGCCTGGTGGAAGGTGATTGGATTATGGAGGTGGATTTCTCATGAGTGACTTAGTATCATCTGTTGGTGCTTTCCTTGTGATAATGAGTGAGTTTTTTCAAGATCTGATCATTTTAAAATGTGTGGCACCTCCCACTCCTCTCTCTTGTTCCTGAAGTGCCCGTTCCAACTTTGCATTCTGCCATGAATAAGAGCTCCCTGAGTCTCAGGTATTTTTTTGTTTTCTTCAACTTTTATTTTAAGTTCAGTGGTACATATGCAGGATGTGTAGATTTGTTACAAAGGTAAACGTGTGCCATGATGGTTTGCTGCACAAATCATCCTATCACCTGGGTATTAAGCCTAGCATCTATTAGCTATTCTTCCTGATGCTCTCCCTCCACTCAGCACGCTCCTCCAACAGGCCCCAGTGTGTGTTGTTCCCCTTCATGTGTCTATGTGTTCTTATCATTCAGCTCCAACTTAAGAACAAGTGGTGTTTGGTTTTCTGTTCCTGGATTAGTTTGCTGATGATAATGGATTCTAAATCCATCCATGTCCCTGCAAAGTACATGATCTTGTTCCTTTTTATGACTTCATGGTATTACATGGTGTATATGTACCGCGTTTTTTATCCACTCTATCACTGATGGATATTTACATTGATTCCATGTCTTTGCTATTGTGAACAGTATTGCAATGAACATATGTATGCATGTGCCTTTTTAACAGAATGATTTCTATTTCTTTGGGTATGTGCCCAATAATGGGATTGCTGGGTCAAATGGTGTTTCTGCCTCTAGGTCTTTGAGGAATGGCCACACTGTCTTCACAATAGTTTAACTAATTTACATTCCCACCAACAGCATAAAAGCATTTCTTTTGGTCAGCAACCTTGCTTGCATCTGTTGTTTTGTGTCTTTTTAATAATAGCCATTCTGACTGGTGTGAGATGGTATCTCATTGTGGCATTGATTTGCATTTTTCTCATGATTAGTGATGTTGAGCTTTTTTTCATGTTTGTTGGTGGCATGTATGTTGCCCACTTTTTAATGTTTTCTTTCTTGTAAATTTGTTTAAGTTCCTTGTAGATTCTGGATATTAGACCTTTGCCAGATGAATAGATTGCAAGTATGTTATATGTATATATAATATATGAATCTTATACTAGGATACTTCCCTTTCTGGCCTTTTGCTATTTTTTCAAAGATTCTACTTGAATATATGTTAAAAACAACACAATACATTGTTATTATTTTCATTTAAATAGTAAATTACCTTTAAAGATTTCTATTCATTGATTAGTCTTCTCTTTATGTGTTGTATTTTCCTGCTCCTTTCCATGACTGGTGATTTTTGATGAGATGTCAGACATTGTTAACTTTAACTTGTTGAGTGCTGGGTATTTTTGTATTCCTATAAATTTTCTTGAGCTTTGTTCTCAGATGCAATCAAGTTACTTGGAAACAATTTGACTTTTTTAGGTCTTGCTCTTATGTTTTCTCAGGTGGGCTCAGAGCAGTTCTCATTCTAGAGCTAAGTATTCCCTACTACTGAGATAATGCCTTCCTGAATAATTTGGAATAGATTGCAAAAGTTTTCTCCCATTCTGTAGGTTGTCTATTTACTCTTGATAGTTTCTTCTGCTGTGCAGAAGCTCTTCATTTTAATTAGATACCATTTGTCAATTTTTGCTTTTGTTGCAGTTGCTTTTGACTCAGGTATTTATTTATAGCAGTGTTAGAATAGACTAATATAATGTGTATATATATTTACATTCTTTTATTTTTACCTTCTTGTGTCTTTTTGTTTAAAGTATATTTCTTGTAGGCAGTATATAGTTGAACCTTGCTTTTTTATTGTGGTAAAATATGCCTAACAAAAAATTTACCACTTTGAATTATACAGTTCTGTGCCATTAAGTACATTTACATTGTTGTACAGTCATCACCATTGTCCATCTCTAGAACTTTTTCATCTTCCTGAATAGAAATTCTGTGCCCATTAAACTCTAATTTCCCATTCTCCACTCCCTAAAGATCCTGGTATCTATTGTTCTATTCTGCTTTTCTGTCTCTATGAATTTGACAAAATTTAAGTTATTCTAGAACCTCATGTAAATGGAATCATGTATTTTTACTTTTACATCTGGCTTATTTTACTTAGCACAGGACCCTCGAGTTTCATTCATATTGTAGCATAAGTCAAAATTTCCTTTCATTTTAAGGCCAAATGATATTTCTTTGTATGTACGTACCACATTCTGTTTATCTGTCCATACATTAATGGACACTTTAATTGCTTCCACCTTTTGGCTGTTGTGAATAATGCTGGTATGAACATGGATATACAAATATCTGTTCAACGCCCTGCTTTTACTTCTTTTGGGTATATGCACAGAAGTGAAATTGCTGGATCATATCATAATTCTATGTTTAATTTTTTGGGGAATTAATATAGTGTTTTCCACAGTGACCATACCACTTTACATTTCTACCAGCAATGCAGAAGGGTTCCAGTTTCACCACATCTTTGCCAATATTTATTACTTTTCTTTTTAAAATAATAGCTATCCTAATGGGTGTGATGTGACATCTCATTGTAGTTTTGATTTTCATTTCCCTAAAGTGATGGTTTGAATGTTTCCTAAAATTTGTGTGTTGCAAACTTAATTACCGTTGTAACAGTATAAAGAGGTAGAGCCTTTAAGAAGTGATTAGCTCATTATGGCCCTGCTCTTATGAATGGATTAATGCCATTGTCACAGGAGTGGGATAGTATTTTATTTTATTTTATTTTTTTGAGACAGAGTCTCGCTTTTATTGCCCAGGCTAGAGTGAAATGGCAAGATCTCTGCTTACTGCAAACCACGAACTCCACCTCCCAGGCTCAAATGATTCTTCTGCCTCATCCTTCTGAGTAGCTGGGATTACATGCATGCGCCACCATGCCCAGCCAATTTTTGTATTTTTAGTAGAGACAGGGTTTCTCCATGTTGATAGGGTTGGTCTTGAACTCTTGACCTCAGGTGATTCGCCTGCCTCAGCCTCCCAAAGTGCTGGTATTATAGGCATGAGCCACTGCACCTGGCTGGGAGTGGGATAGTTAGCTTTCTTCTGTTTTGGACTTTTTTGGATTAATCAAGTATTTTAATAATCAAGTATTTTAAAAATTATCACATTCATCTCTTTTGTTTGCTTATTAGTTATAACTCCTTGTTTATTAATCTAGGGATTATTTAAGGATTTATACTATACATCTTTCACTTTTCAAAGGTTTCCTCCAAGTATGACTGTCTTCTACCTGGGACATTGGTTTTCCTTTGGACTCAGACTGACTGGCATTTATATGATGAGCTTTCCTGCTGTCCTAGTTCTGAGGCCTTTGAATACAGACTGGAATTACACATTTGGCTCTCCTGGGCCTCTAGGTTGCCAGCTGTAGATCTTGGGACTTACCTCAGCTACCATAATTGTGAGAGCCAGCTCCTTATTGTATATTTAATATTATGTTTACATGTAATTTAATGTTATGTCTAATAATATATCTGACTGTTTCTGATTATCTGAAGAATGCTAATGTAGATTTTGATGTGAAGAGTTGTTCTAGAGGAAAAAGATTTTAAGGATGAGCTTTCGAATTGTTTCTGGGGTTTTTGGAATTAACTCTTTAATCTGATTAGATTTTAAGATGCTAATATTATTTCTAGTAGTAAAGAGAGCACTGATAGTCCATGGCATATCTGGGAATAGAAATAAATAAAATATCTCCATTGGATACTCGTAATCAGCCATCTAAAAGAGACAAGAAACCGGTTGACTGTGTATATGATTCTCTCAAACATTTTTGGAAAACTAATTAATATAATAAGATTGGTTGATTGTTACTAATGTTATAAAGTGGTGAAAGCAAAGGACAAGTTCAGGGATTCTAATTCCCAGATCAAGCACTGCACAAATGACCTGAAGGCTTCTATGTATGCACTAAAGTGGATGCTTATCTCCTGTACCTTTGGGATTGTGACTGTTGAAAAATCAAACTTAGAACCTAATTCTGTGACTGGTTGAATTACAATGCAAGTTGAACTCCTGGCCTTACAGATTGTCTAATATTAAAGTAAGGATATTGACTAGAATATAATGAGATCCCATGTTTTGGGATGGGGACATGTGAGAAATCCCTGATAAAGTTGGGTATGTTAAGCTCCTTAATTCTGATGAATGTTCTTTGCCTATGGAAGGGACTTCTCCACCCTCATTGGTAGTTGCCTGTTTATCTGTGTCTGAAAGAATTAACCCTACATTGCCTGAGGAAACTTTAATGGCCTCCCCTAAGGTAGTTGACAAGTCAATACTCATTCTCCTGAAGACTCACATAACATCTCTTTGTAACTATACCTGTAACTAGACTCAAGTACCAGCAGGTCCCTAACTAAGGGTGAGGTGCCATGTATGATCCATGAAGAGATGGACTATCTTCTAAAAGAACTACCTGAATTTTCTAATTTATGCAGACAAAATCAGGGATCATGTGTAGGAATGTCTATTGAAGATACGAGATAATGATGAAAGGAACAAAAAGTTGGATCGGGCTGAATGTGTTGACATGGAGTCACTAAGCAGAGGCTCTGCATTTAATGTTGTAGCTCTGGGAGTTAGGAAGAACTGTAAGAGTATGTTTGATGGTTGGCTGAAACGTGGGCCAAAGGGTGACCCATGGCGAGTGAATCAGAAATGCTGAACCTGCCTTAGTTTAATATAGAGGAAGGAATTTAAAGGCTTAGGGAGAATGGAATATTAAAGTGGATTTGTCACTTAAAATCTACTCACCCATACTATGAAGATCCAAAGATGTAACTTTCACTACTACTGTGAGAAATAAATTTGTGAGGAAAGACCTGACACACATGAAGACCTCTGTGATTGCTCTTCTCTGAAGGTCAGGCCTTAGAGTGGGAACTGCAGTCATTGAACTGGGAAACCAAAAAGCAATAAGCGTAATTGGATCCCAGGATGGCAAATGTTAGGTGGCAGCACTCAACCACCAAAGGCAAGGTGGGCATGGTTAATGTAACAGACAGAAGAGTTAAAGCAGCAATCAGAATAGTCTGACTTATGCAGACCTATGGCATCAGCTAGTTAATCATGGTTTTCCTAAAAGTGAAATAGAGAGGAGGCCAACTAAATTCTTACTTGATCTGTGTAAGGAGAAAAGTTATAGTTTAAGTGAACACAATTCTGAACTGAATCATAAAAACGGAGAGCCATGGCCCCTCAGTCAATTCTCAAACTTGAGCTAGTTTACAGATGTAGAACTCCTTAAAGAAAGAGAGGTTAGGTCCTCTTGAGGAAAAACCCCAGCACACTGGCAAAAATTTATACTGTTAAATTTGGCATCAGTATACATATACTCAGCAGCTAGAAAAAATCTCCACATTGATTCCCCGGCCTGTGGAGTGAGGGCTATTATGGTGGGAAAGGCCAAATGGAAGCTACTAGAACTGCCTCCACTGAGGACAGAATAAACAAAAAGTAATCTTGGTTTTTTGGAGGGACGACAGTGATTAGTGCCACCATCAAGGATTTAAAATTTGCAGGGGTGGTGATGCCCAAAATATACTCATTTAATGCTCCTATCTGGCTTGTGCAGAAGATATACAGGTTTTAAAGAATGAGGGTGGATTATTGTAAGCTTAAACAAGTGGTAAATATAGTTGTAGTTGTTGTACCAGATGTGGTTTCATTGCTTGAGCAAATAACACATCCTCTGGTACCTGCTATACCTTCACTGAGGGAGGTATATCAACTCTCTAGCCCTATGTCATAATCTGATTCACAGGGATCTTGATTACATTTTCCTTCCTCAAATAAAAATATTACATAGTCTCATTCATGTGTGGAAGTTAAAAAAGTTGATCTCATAGAAGTAGAAAGTAGAATAGTGGTTCCCAGAGGCAGGGAAGGTTAGGGAAGAGAGGGAGATAGTCAAATATTCGTTAACAGATACAAAAGTACAGCTAGACGGGAGAAATACATTCTAGTATTCATACAGTTTGAATATGTGTCTCCTCTAAATCTCATGTTGAAACATAATCCCCATAGTTGGAGGTGGGGCTTGGTGGGTGGTGTTTGGGTCAGGAGGGTAGATCCCTCATGGCTTGACACTGTTCTTGTGATAGTGAGTTCTTGCAAGATCTAGTTGGTTAAAGTGTGTGGTACTGCTCCCCACCCCTTGCTCCTGCTCTGGCCATATGACGTGCATGTTCCCACTTCACTTTTGCCAGGAGTTAAAGCTCCCTGAGGCCTTGCCAAAGCTGAGCAGATGCTGGCACCATGCTTGTATAGCCTGCAGAATCATGAGCCAATTAAAACTCTTTTTAAAAATAAATTACTCAGTCTCAGGTATTCCTTTATAGCAACGTGAGAATGGCCTAACACTGTTCTATAGCATTGTAAGATGACAACAGTTAACAACAATTTGTCGTTTATTCTTAAATAGCTAGAAGAGTGGATTTTGAATATTACTAACACACACAAAAATAAATATTTGAGGTGATGGATAAGCTAATTACCTTGACTTGCCCATTACGCACTGAATACAAATACTGAAATATCACATGGTACCCCATAAATCTGTACAATTATTTGTCAATTAAAAATAATAATAGGCTGGGCGTGGTAGCTCATGCCTGAATCCCAGCACCTGGGAAGCCGAGGGGGATGAATTGCTTGAGCTCAGAAGTTCAAGACCAACCTGGCCAACATGGCAAAACCCTGTCTCTACAAAAAGTACAAAAACTAGCCAGGCATGGTGGCACACACCTGTAGTCCCAGAAACTCAGGAGGATAATGTGGGAGGATGGCTTGAGCCTAGAAGGCAGAAGTTGCAGTGAGCTGTGACCACACCACTGTACAACAGCCCAGGCAAAAGAGCCAGACCCTCTTTCAATTAACAAACAAATAAAAAACAAATATTGAGTTAAACATGGTGGTGTGCACCTGTAGTCCCAGCTACTTGGGAGGTGGAGACAGGAGGTTCATTTGAACGCAGGAGTTCGAGTTATCATTGTGCCACTGCACTCTAGCCTAGGCAACAGAGCAAGATCCTGTCTCAATCAATCAATCAATAAATAAAACTAATAAAAAAGGCCAACATGAAGCCATCATCTTAGACCATGAAGACAATGGCCACATCCTAAGTGGCAAACTAGGAAACTGGAAGGAGCCCACTTCCCTCTAATCTTTTAGATGAGAAAGAAATAATCTTCAACTTGTTTGCACCTAAAAATATAAAGAAATAAAGCACATATAGAACCAAAGTTCAGTAGTGTAATTTGAGCTGTTATATGTATCTGGAATTTACACTGTGAGACACCTTATTTCGAGCTATATGGGACTCTCATCTTGGATCTCATGATGCTGACCTGGATTCCTTAACAGGTTTGTGAAGACTTAACTTGTGTAAATAAGAACAATATAGTCTCAGCAAATAAGCAAAATGCCATGAATACATCACTACCTGTGGAGATAACACAGTCTTCCTTCTTCAGAGACTGACAAGCCACGGGAGAGAGGATGGGGCTCATGTAGGTTTGTCTGAAACTGCATCTGCCCCAAATTTCTCAATTCATGTGTCCAGACAAGGGGTGATGGCCTAATACAGTCCCTGCTGGTGGCCTCTGGTCTGACTCTGCCATTGTCCATGAGTGTGGGTTTAAGCAAGTTGAAGGCCACTGGTGTGTGCTTTCCTTCAACAGGTGTTATTTATTGAGCACTTTCCGTATGTCAGGCACTGTTCTGGATACTGAGGATAGAACAGTGGGCAGTTAGTTAACAAAGCAAACAAAATCCTTCTTCTCATGGAGCTGATACTTCAGTGAGAAGAGACATGCAAGAAAAACAGGAAGAGGAAAAGTCGCTGTGTGCTAAGTGTCAATAAATGTTAAGTAAAATGAGGGCAGAAAAGCAAAGAAGAGTTTTGGGGGTGGAGTTGATCTTGGATAAGATAGTCAACAAAGGCCTCCATGGAAGGCAAAAAAAAAAAAAAAAAAGGTGAGAATTGCTCTAGATTAAGAGACCCCTGAAACATGTCCACCAAATGCAAAGCATAAGTCTTGATTACATTCTGGATTTAAAAATGCCACTTAAACACATTTTTTTGGTGAAAGCTTGGAAGATTTGAATACAGACTGCATATTAGGTGATGGTGTAAAAGTATTATTAATTTTTCAGGTAAGGAGATGGTATTGTTATGCAGAGGATATCCTTTTCTTAGGAAGTTTATGCTGACAGTTTTTGAATTGTTTTAGGGTCTAGTTTACTTTCAGATGGTTCAACATATAGAAGAACTAAAGCAAATTGGGCAAAATATAATTGGTAAATATGATGAGGGTGTAAGGGTGTTATTACAGTATTCTTTCAAGTTTTATGTATGTTTGAAATTTTTTCAGAGTAAAAACTTGGTAGAAGAAAAGATGGAATTTAGGGTTGTTGGAGTCGATCCGAGTTTTCATCACCAGGTGGTGCTAAAGCTTTTCAAATATAGTTAAATTAACAGCAAACAATCTGTTGACAGCTGCATGTTAATTTAGGAAAAATGTGAGTGGGAGGAACACAAATCAGGATTTAAAATTTGCCAATTTTACTCTTGCTTGCATTATTATATTTTACACAACTTGAAGAGGTTCAGCCATTAGTTTCCTGTCTCTCAGTTTCCTTCTCTTCAACCTTTCCCAGGCCTATATTTTCTTCTCACAAAAGAGCTACTATGATAATTCCCAACACCAGATGCCACTGTGATCTACATTGCTCACAGAGTAACCTTCCTGCAGCATTTCTCTCCCCTTCGTTAGCTCTCTATTTCCCCCCAAATAGTTTCCACTTCTCAGCAAAGAATGTACAGTTTGATATCAATCTTCTTTTCTCAGTGTGTCTATTATTATTGCCTTGCGTTAACCCTACTCAGGAGAAACATTGACTGCTGTCCTTTCTTTTTTTCAGATAAATGTAGTACACTTTATTGCCTCTGCCTGTTCTGCTTTGCACATCTCCGTACTCCCAGTGCCCTTCTACCTATTGCTAGTTCAAAATCTGACCTTGCCTCTCATCAAAGCCTATATTAAATTTCATCTCCTTCCAGACAATTTCCCCATCACCTTGCTCAGAAATTTTCCTCTTTCTACAGCACTTTTAAATTTTCTTACCAAACTGCTACATTTTGTATTACATAATAATGTGTGTACACTAAATTACAGACACCTTCAAGGTAGCCAATATATGTTTATAGTCTTCAGATTGTGTTTAGTAACTATGTGGCATTTACTAAACATCAGTGGAGTTGAATTTCAAGGTTATACAAAAGTAGTTTATAGTAGTGGTAAAAGGCTGACCAATTACCACCAATTGCCAGCCATACTCGGTCTGTTCATTTTACAGATAAGCAATAAGGGGCCACTATAGTGAGAAATCAACCTGGATAAAGGATGTTTATGGCTTAGCAGCCCCACCTACCAAAAAGATCATCAATCTGAAGTAAAATTTCCTTTCAATTTTACTCTGTCAAAACCCTTAACTTCTTGCATTGTCATTTGATCTATGTATTCTAGGTAAAAACATGAGAAGAATGACTAAAGATTTGCTTTAAGAATATTTCAAAGGATATGCTTATAAAAGCTAAAAGTTAGAAGTAGCCTAACTAACCAATAATATAGAGTTGGTTAAAGACATTCTAATATACCCATACAATGAATTACTATGGAGCTATTAAAAGTGGCGCTAGAGAATAATATTTAGTGGCATAGAAAGAGTTCCTAATGTTATTATAGGAAAAAAAATACAGCATATTGTTGACATAATGCTTTTTAATGGAAGAAAATATTTGCATAGAGAAAATGCTAAAATTGATGACAGACATGTATTTCTAGATTTGGAAATTGATTTAAATTTTTTCTTTTGCTATCTTCCCCCCCGCTAAGTTTTAACTCTGAGCACCTATATTAAGCAAACAATAAAAAAAATTTTAGGAAAGAAATTCTATTCCTAATGTTATCCCATTGTGTACATTCATTAATGAAGGAGGAAATTTTAGACCCTAACATTATTCCTTGGGCCTAACATAGAACCCGAAGACAAGAAGGCAAAATGATAACACCACAGAAGACAGTATTAGAGGTCAGAAAAGGTCAGAAAGCCAGGCAGAAAAAAGTGAGGGTTGAAGATTGTGGTTACCATGCTCAGGAAAGGAGAGAGGCAGGAATACAGGTAGGAGAGCTATAAGCATCTAGTAGATACCAAGATTGTAATGAAATAGAAAGGCAACTGCAATTTAGAAATCTAGGTCCCATATTTAGTATTATTGTTTATTAGATAGGTAATCTTGAGTAAAGCATTTGTTTTCAAGGGTCAGAAAATACCTTGAAGGTGTTTTTATCCCCCTTTTACGAGTAAAGTAGCACTCAGAAAATATAAATGAGGTCATATATACATAAGCTAGGTCTTCTCAACTTTAGCTCTATTGGCATTTTGAGCTAGACACGTTGCTGTGGGCGCTGAACAAGCACATTTATGTGAGCTAATAAGTGATGCTGTCAATTTTCATAAAGAGGAAATTGCCCAGGGAGAAGGAACGCAGGTGAGAGGCATTTTGTAGTTAAAGAAACTAAAATTTTACCCATTTACATAAAATCTCCCTAGATACTCAGCATATATATCTCACCAAGGAATGGTTTCCCCTGGTAGGGGACTTCAGAGAACTCCATTGCCTATAGTTGGCAGGCATATATGTCCCAGATCTATATAAGTCAAGTCAAGCCACTAGCATATAGAGCATCTTAAGTGAAAGATTTTAAGTTCAATCTTTGTCAGAATGGGGTCTTTTATATCCTTCCTGTCTATCCAGAAACGGATCCCAAGGGAGTTCAGATATGTATATGAGGATGAGTCATTGTCTCTGACGTGAAGAAGTGAAAAGGGTAGGGAGAAGGGTTTCTGACCCTGATAGAGCTATTTTTGGATAGGGAAGACTCTAAAATAACTCTTGAAATCATGATAGAATGTTAAAGTCTCCCACATTTGGAGTATATGTTGTTTGCATTAATCCCACTTATTTTTTAAAAGAACTATCATGTATTATTACTTATACGGTTTACTCCAACTTTATTTCAAATTGGGAATATTAATTTAATTAAAATAGGCAGAAATTTATGTTTAATTTGAGGGTTACTTTTTAAAAAAAAACTTTTTCCATATGCAACTTAAACACTTGCATGCTTTTAAAAATTAGAGAACACAGTAAATAAAAACAAGAACAACAAAAAAGTAGAATTTATATGTGATTCTACCACCCACATACACCCAGTATAAATATTTTGGTTCTTAAATTGGGGGTTCCGAATCCAAGCTATACATTAGGTTCACCTGAAGAGCTTTAAAAATAAGACTTATGGCTAGTCTCATCACAGAACAGTTAAACCAGAATACCTGGGGGATGGAGCAGGTCTGGGTAATTTTTCTTTTTAACTTCACAGGTGATTTTAATGTACAGACAGGGTTGTGAACCATTGTCTTAAATGAATGACAGATGAGTGCTGAAGCAGCTAGGCCAAAATAAAAGATGCCAGTGCCTTCAGCTAAGTGGTACTTTGGCTGTAGTTGGCATTGGCAATTAGGAATAAGAGTGGAAGAGAGGCCACTTGGTATGCAGCAACACTCAGTGGCCTGGTACTTCCCAAGCCCTGCCAGTGCTGTCCGCGGTAAGCAGTAATCAGTAATTTGGGCAGTAGGAGCTACAGATATTTTGCAAACAGCAGACAGTCAACCACACAAGCAGGGGCTGCCAGTTACTCTCTTAGTATAAATGAAAGGCTGGAATTTATCACCAGAATATCACCATTGAACATACAAATTCAAATGGCCTACAAGCTTTGTTAAAAGCTCTCAGGTAAGCTAAGTAGTGGGCATGTGTGGAGGGTGCAGGTTACTTTTCCCCGGCCCCAGTATGGCAGGATTATAATAAGCTCTGGGGAACTAATTGTACAAGGGTAAGGGAAGCAGTACGGAGGAAGCACACTCTAAGATCAGGTTGAAAGAAGCATCAGTCACCCAAGAAAGTCTGTCCATCAGCTGTTGCCTATGGAAAGAAAAGACAGGGGAAGGGAGGCAGGTTGGTTGCTCTGTTAAGGTCTCATGGGCTGTCTTTACTGCGGTGGGATCTGCCATAAACTTTGCACAGCTCAGAGATGGGATCTCTCCAGTCTCTCCAGTGGGTAATGAGCCCTTAGGACAGCTACACACATTAATGCTATGGCATTTTTCACAGAAGAATAGCGCTCATCAGTGACCAGAATAATTTGTGTTCATCACTCAAAGGATTCCACCTTTCTTACAAGGGGAAACTAGAGGTAATGAGTGAATATTTATTAAAATGTCAGTCTGGCAGAAGCTTTACATTTTAGTATATCATTTACAGATGAGGAAAAAAAAAGCATGGTGAACACACTCAAGTTTCCAAAGCTGGTCAGTGTAGTGGGGGCAAGATTCAAACTCTGGTCTCTTTGGCTCCAGAACTGTGCTCTCTATAGCTACTAGCCTTCCCAGGAGATTGAACAAACATTTGGAAGACTGCTCGAAAAGTGAGAAAAGGGAAAATCATCCTGACAGAAATGTCATGAATGCTGGCACTATACCTGTCCATTAAAGGGAATAATAGTACCCACATAAAGGTGCTGTTGTGATAGAAAATTTATTACAGGTAAAACATTTAAAAGAGTGCCTGACACATAGAATATGCCTCATTCATGCAGTGCTCATGTTGACAGGGAACTTATTGTCCACTGAAACATTTGGATTGTTAGAAATTCATTATGCTAAGTTGAAATGGGGCCCCTCTAGCTTTTACCTGGAAGGAGTTCCCATCTGAAAATGGAAGAAATTTTCAGTGAGGCAGATTTTGGGTTGATTTAATGAAGTAGTTTCCAACATTTAGAGCTACTTAACAGAAACAGCCTCAGAAGAGACAATTGTTTTTAACAGACTGTTTTTTAGGACAGTTTTAGCTTCACAGCAAAATTGAGAGGAAGGTACAGAGAGTTCTCATTTACCTCTCTCCACACACATGCACAGCCTCCCCCCATCATCAGCATTTCCCACCAGAATGGTACATTTGCTACAATCCATGAGCCTACATTGACACATTATTGTTATCCAAAGTCCATAGTTTACATTAGGGCTTGCTCTAGATATTGTACATTTTGTAGGTTTGGACAAATGTATAATGACATGTATCCACTCACATAGTATCATGTAGATTAGTTTTACTGCTCTAAAAATTCTCTGTGAGGTGGAGTGATTTTCACAAGTTAAAATAACCACACACTTGACAGGGAGTCCCCTGGATAAAATCCACAATTGCTGATTTCAGAGCTTATCTGTGCCACAAGTGGACTCTGAAATGCATTAGGAAAGCACATGAACAAAGGCACATTAAACTTTGATTTTGTACTACAGAGGCACTGCTATTGACAAACCCAACTTCAAATCACAGACTTGTATCAGAACATGAGCACATTATCTTGCACTGAATTCCACAAAGGAATTAACATTGCCACATCCTCAGATTAAATTTGGCTCTATAATAGATACTTGGGGACTGCTCTCCTTTGTTACTCTTGAATCTATCAATATTTGTGATAAAATTTAGATTCTGACACTACAATCAAAACCAGCCTTCTACCAGAGACCCCCTCAAAATATTTTTCCTGCAATGAAGAGACATTGAAAAGAAGACAAAAGGAACCATGCTACATTTTTGTTAAGTTTGCTTCCAAGGTGTAAGTGGAATAAACATGCTTGTTATTGAGCAAGATTTTCACCATGGGTTTCCTAGTGTAAAATGTTTTTGACATATTTTGGACTAATGAAAAACAACTATGCTTTGGAACAGACTTTAAGTGGGAGTTGATATGTGCTGATTAGTTTTAAATTGATTTACAATTCATGAGGCCCTTGGATAGCAGAAAAGAATGGCAACTGAATGAAGCAGCTTGCTGAAGGTCACGGGGATAATCAATAGAGGTCAACAGTACATTAAGGCTGGGAATGGAGCTGGGCAGGGGCCCACTGCTACTGTTGCAGCGGCCATTTGGTCACAGGGAATGACTGACTCTTCATTCATGGTATTTTCATATCCTTTGAGGTATTATCGGTTTTATATAACTGAACAGTTTATTCTTAGAGGTTATTATTCAAGTTATTATTCAAGTTTTCTAAGACCAAACTATTTTAATACCTGGGAACTATGTAGAAATTTACAGTGGAAAATGAGAAATTTTATAGGCTATCGTTATAATGTGCTGGGGGTGTTTGTTTCTTTAAGAAAATGTTTCAGCCCTTCACTTTTAGATAAGTTCACCTTTTTTCGGGGGGAGGGGTGGGCAGGGTCCCATTCTGTTATCTAGGCTGGAGTGCAATGGCATGATCATGACTCACTGCAGCCTTAACCTCCAAGGCTTAAGCAATCCTCTTGCCTCAGACTTTCAAGTGGCTGGGACCCATCGGCACGTGCCACCATGTCCAGTGAGTTTGCCAGTTTTGAAGGGGCAGTTCCTTTGGTTTATTTAAACTCACAACTGACTTCCTTATCTTTCTCTTAAAATCACCTCTGTTTTTTCAGTGAAGGTCAGTGCCATCTATTCAAGCCAGCCAGGGTCGAACGTAAGGCTCAGAGCCATTGTGTCTCAGAATTGGAAGGGACCTTAAAGGACTTAGTCATGCATTTGGTGCTTGAACCCTTTACCATCATACAGTTTGTGATTCCCCAAGTATTTGAGCACTTACTCAATATCAGGTACTATGCTCGTTCTACTGAATGATAATTTCTGCCAAATATTGAGCATCTTCTGGAAAGAAAAAAGATTTAGCCATAAAAAAGCACAGCCTGGCCTAGTGGAGGAGGTAGCTGAGAACATTTTAATATGATGTAGTGGATGCTTTGCAGAGGTAATGTAGAAGAAGAAAAGGGGAAGAGAGGAAGGATGCCTGGCTCAGAGGAGGCTCCAGGGAGTGAGAGTTGGGGCCTGCTTTCTAGAGGAGGAAACAGTAGAAGTCAATCTTGAAGGATGAATAGGAGTGATCCAAGTGACTGACAGATGTGTGTTGCCCGCAAGGAAAGTACAAGGGAAAAAAATCCCAGAGGGACCATGTATATCTCTCTACATTGTGGTTTTCTCATCTGTAACAGTATTTACTTTATAGGAGTGTTGTATGGAATAAATAAGAAAATATTTATGAGAGAGATCCAAGATGGCCGCGTAGCAGCAGCTCAGGATTGTGGCTGCCGGTGAAGGCGCAGAGAGCGAGTGGATGCCGCAATTGCAGATGAATTTTTGATGCCCACAGACTGGGAGATTCCCGGAGAAGGAGCCACACGGGTCGCCAGCGCAATTCTTTTGGCCGTCGCGGCGCTTCTC
>CAUYQU010011490.1:0-10148 GCA_963574635.1 Cheracebus regulus | reverse complement strand
AAAAATCATTAAGGGGTATTCTTGGAGGCTGGATACCACAATCATAACTTTTTTAGAAAACTAGAAACATTATTGGGTTATCACAGTTTTTATTTTGTTGAGAAGGTTAAAATAAACTCCCAAATAAGTTGTCACACATTATCAATAGCATTTTATAAGAGCAGGGATATTTTAATACCAAAAAAGCAAGAAGTAAATGATCTCAAAATACCAGGATGCTGTTTATATTTGATAGAATCGCTGTGATCTCTTTCTTATTTCATTTTGGATTGACAAAAACTTTGACCTGGAAAGACTCTGGAAACCACTGGTATAAACCATAGAGCATGGCCACTACAAGCTATAAAATCTTAAGCTAGTTTCTCTGGGCCTTGCGTTCTTTCATTAATAAAATTCATTCATTCATTCAGCATATATTTATTGAGCACCTGTTATGTACCAGGCTCTATATTAGGCACTGAGAATTTAGCAGTGAACAAAATAGACTAGGTTCCTGTTTCATGGAATTTTCATTCTAGTGAGGGCTTGTAGGTAATAAACAAGAAAATACTTCATGGTGATAAATGACTAATTGATATTGAATGACTAAGAATGATCTAAGGAGGAGACATTTTTATGGTGTGATCTAAATGACAAGATCCAATAAGCCCTGTAAAGATCAAAGGAAGTACATTTTACACAAATGAAATGATGCAAAATTCCAAACATGAGAATGAACCTGATGGATAAGGGAGGAATGATACAAAATGAGATCAGAAAAGTTAAGATGGAGAAAGTCATTGAGGGCTTCAGAAGTCAGGACAATGAGCTTGGATTTTATGCTACATGGGCTAGAAGCCATTGGAGGATTTTAAGCAGGGGCGTGACATGACCTGGTATTAATTTTAAGATTACTTTGGATACAAGAGGGGAAAGGAAGCAAAGAGCCAAATGTAAGCAAAGACTAATTAAAACTTGCAGTGGTCCAGGTTGGACTTGATTGTAGAATCACATTGTATGTTTTCACGTTGGACCTGAAGAATTTGGTGGAGTAGTTGTACCTAGTGAGAGAAAGAGAAAAAAACTAGAATCAAACATTTGGGGATTGAGCAATCAATGGATGGGGAAGTCTAAAGATTATCAAGTGTGAAGTAGGAATAATAATGAAGTTTGTTTGGTCATATTATGTTTGAAATGCAAATTATACATCCAAGAAAAGAGATTAAGTAGTTGAGTATAGAAGTCTAGAGCAATGGTTCTCAAACTTAGCTGTACATTGGAATTACCACAGAGTTAAAACTAATGCCTGCGTCCCACTCCTAGAGATCCTGACTTTGTTAGTCTAGGGTATAGACATTAAGATTTTAAAAAATATTCTCAAGGTGACTATAATGCATAGAAAACTTTGAGTCCCACTGACCCAGAGATCTAAGCTAGGGAGAGGTAAGTTGAAGATGTAACTTTGAGTATCCTCAGAATATAGACGATACTTAAAAGTCACAGGACTGACTGAGATTCTTTGATGAGATAGTGAGGCTGAAGAGGAGAAAGCCAAGACCCAAGTCCTAGGGCAACTGTATTAGTCTGTTCTTATGATGCTAATAAATATGTGCCTGAAACTGGGTAATTTATAAAGGAAAGAAGTTTAATTGACTCACAGTTCCACATGGCGGGGGAGGCCTTACAATCATGGCGGAAGGTGAATGAGGACCAAAGTAATGTGGCAAGCAAGAGAGCCTGTGCAGGGGTACTCCCATTTATAAAACCATCAGATCTCAGGAGACTTATTCACCACCACAAGAACAGTATGGGGAAAACTGCCCCAACCCCACCATGATTCAATTATCTCCACCTGGTCCTGCCTTTGACCCATGGGGATGACTACTATTCAAGACTAGATTTGGGTGGGAACACAGCCAAACCATATTAGTACACCAAACCCTGGGACACCCTAGATTTGGAAGTTGAGCAGAGGAACTGACAAGGAGCTTGAGAAGCAACAGCCAGCATTGGACTCAGAATGGGTGTCAGGCCAGTTGTATTCCTCTCTGTGGAGTATCAGGTCCCTGTGAGGCAGGAGTTAACTTGATCATTCTCCTCCCTCTGACTTTTCTAGGGTTATTGTCCTACAACAGGGACCAGCCTCTTCAGCCTTCACCTCTGTTGATTGGCTGCTGCTCAAGCCCATTGCTATTCCCTGGTCAGTGTAATGCAAACCAATTCATTTAGCAGCTGTTGCTCCTTCTGATTGTTTGTTCCAAGACATATTATTTTACATTTGTCCGCATTAAACTGCATTTTATCCTTCATCATTCCCAAGTCCTCCAATGATCTGGGACCCTCTGCATTTGATTGCAAGGCTCAGTGATTTGTCGTGCCTGCAAAAGCCATCATTTGCAGATTTAAAATCCTTCTTGCGTGGGTCATTAGCATCAATAACACAGAGCAGTTGTACCTGGCAGCTTTGCAGAGGCAGGAGGAGACACAAGGGGCTGGACGTAGGCTTGTTTTCTTTACCAGAAGACACAATGACACTCTAGCCCTCCCATCTCCCACTCCCCACATCTGGGGCTTCCCTTCCAGTCCTGATTATAACACTGAGAGAGAGTCTCAAATGATTTACAGACTCCAAATCTGAGTCTTCATGCCATCTTCCCATCATTCGTAGCCTCCAGAAATATCAATAATAGACCGTTCACAGCAGCATGCCTCTGGCTATCTCTAATCAAGCTGGATGTGTTTTTCAACCATCCCTAGCCTAATTGTAAGGGATATTTCTGGAGATCAAACATATATTGGTATTTTTAGCATAAGAGTCCTCAGATGGCTGTATCTGGTAAACAGTATGTTCCTCCTAACATCCTACAATTTGCCTTTGACCCACATGTGAGACTCAAGAAGGTGTTCAAGTGGGTAATGCCTAACTTTTGCAGTCAGGAATTCAAGGCCAAAGGTGGAGCTAAGAAACAAGAAACCACCCACCCTGCTTTCATCTACCTCATCATCATAAATTTTTTGAAGGACTGAGAAATAATCAGGTAATCCATTTATTTTCTTCACAAGCACTTAGCATCAGCTCTGGGCCAGGCGGTGGATCTGGATGTACAGAGGTCATGTAGGCATAAAGAAGTTTCCAGTCTCATAATGAGCAAATTAATACTAAAGAGAACCATTAAGCTTTAATTGTATTTTTTTTTTACTTTTGCTTTTCTGAAGCCCATTCTCACATATTCTTTTAGTCTCCAGATGTCCCAGCAATTTAAGCTATGCATTTCAACCAGGCCATAGCACATTTTGGGTAGTTACAATGATTTGGGAGGGAGGCTGGCATTTAGTACCTACCAGAGGCTAGGTACCCTGCTATGCTAAGACCCAGCCTCCACTCACATGACAACAGCACCCCACTGATAAACATCAGGAAAGGTGCAGGATCACTGCTTTCCTAGCATAGCAGGGCACACTACCACAAACGTAGTGGCTCAAAACTACACAAGTTTATTATCTTAGAGTTATGGAGATCAGAAGCCCAAAGTGGGTTTCACTGAGCTAAGATCCAGGTGTTGGTAGGGCTTCATTCTTTCTGGAGGATGGAGGGCAGAATCCATCTTCAAAGCCCGCAATGGCCAGTTGAGAACTTCTCACACTTGGCACACTCCAACCTCTGGTCCCACATCACATCTCCTCCTCTGTTCTCCCTCCCCTGTTCACTTGGAAAGATCCCTGTGATTACGTTGAGCTCTCTTGGATAATCCAGGATAATCTCCCCTATCTTTTCAAGATCCTTAACTTAATTACACCTGCAAAGTTCTTTTTTTCACGTAAGATGACATTTTCACAGGTTCTGGGGATTAGAACATGAACATCTTTGAGGACCTACTTATTCAGCCTGCCGCAGGGTGGGACCAGGCTTAGTAGTCTGAAGGTGCTCTGAGTGTCTCAGCCACTAGAGAGTGATCTAGGCAACCCCCAATTATCCTTCGTAAAGTGGTGGTTCTATTAATATTCACTTATCCACATTAATCCAGTGGAGCACTGACTGTCTCATATCAGGAATTTCAGAGAACACATGTGCAGATGCCTTCAGAGGGTGGCTTGTCCTGGGGTTTCTTGCATTGACTAGCAGCCTTTGCCAGAGAACACTTTTCATACTTTATTTCATCTGTCAATAAATGTGAATTTCTTGTTTTCACATCATCCACGCTATGTGAAGCCATCCAAAGGTGAGAAGGAAAGTTCAAAGCTTTACGTATTGCACAAAAAAGAAACTGGTTACACAGATAATTGGGATGTCAACTCCATCTGGACTGGGTAACATTAAGACCCCATAGGCAGCTTTACCATTTGCAAAACGTTTTCCTGTCCATTATCTCATTTGGTCCACACAATGGATCTGGAGGCAGTCAGAGCAAGTGTGATTTTTTTAAATCACCATTTTACAGATGAAAAAACTGACCAGGAGAGCTTTAGTAACTCACCCAAGGTCACAGAGCTAATCAACTGCACAGCTGTAACTCAGTCCTTGGACTCCAGTTCCAGCGGTCGTGTCCTCTCCACCACACTGACTCTCAAAGCTCTAAGGAGCTGATATGCAAAGCAGAGACAAATTTTAAGCCCGTCTTGTCTGAGTCTTAACTGGACCTGTCATTTCTAAGGAGGCAGCATGAAGCCATGAAAAGGGTTTAGAATTAAGGATCAGGCAAAGCCACTTTCCACATCTATATAACTTGGGGTTGATGAATTACAGCTTAATGAAGTGTTTTCCAAACTAGCCTGATCATTAGAAACCCCTGAAGTGATGGTTAAAAATACAGATTTTCATGTTTCCCCCAAGAGTAGGATTCAGTAGGTCCGAGGGAGGGACAAAGACTTCTGGATTTATAATAAGCCTGCCTGGTGGTTCTTATAAGCAGGCAAATTTGGGAAATAACCACCCACATGATTTTTGTGTGAATTAAATGAAATGATGTATGTATCAAGCACCTGGCACTGTGCCTGCCACAGGAGTCCTTCATCAATGTCAGGTTTCTTTTCTTTGCCCCGCCTTTATCGGGGCATGTTCCATCTATCCATTTCCTTACATTTGATTATTAATGGTAAAGAGAAAAGCTTCTGTTTCCAGTGCATATAAAAAGTTCCAGAATGTTTTCATAGAATAGATGGCCATGGGTAGGTGGGGTAAATGGGATGAAGCCTTTGAGTGATGGCAGTAAGTGGTCACTTAAAGAATCCACTGGGTTTGTTGGATTCTCTTCATTTTCTGCATTAAATGTATTTCACCATCCCCTTTCACCTTTATCCAAGAAGCAGGAGTATCTTGCCCAATGCATTTATTTTACTTATCTGCTGATTTATAAAATCCACCTTCTGCCTTGAGCCCTGAGTACATTATACTCATGCAAACAATAAACCCCATATAATCAGTCTTGTCAACCAAACCACATCTCCCGAGATGAATTTAGCCTTCTCATGGTGGCAAGGAGAACTTTGATTTTGCCAATGGGTTCAGCTTGTGCCTTGGTCCAACTCTCGGAATAAACATGCACATAAATCCACCTGGCCTCCCATCTTATCAGTGTGGCTGCCCAACCACACGTTTTTTAGAAACCCGATGGCAGACTCTGCCTGGAAAACGAATGACTGCTTGAGGGCCAGAGTTTCAAGAGTCTTCTTCCCCAGGTGGGGCTCTGCAAAAAAAAAAAAAAAATGTTGTCCCCCACCTAGAGAACAAGGGCCATGTCTTATTTCTATCTAGTCCCCAGGATCGAATGCAGTGCATGGCATTAAGGGAAAACATGATATGTTATTTTATTTACAGATTTATGGTCAAAGTTTTTGCTAAGACAAAAATCAAAGCAACCCTGCATTTCTCTCTTCCTCTCAGTCACAAATCAGAAAGTCGCATACCTCATGTTCCCACGTCTAAGTGGAAGCTAAATAATATGTACCCATGGACGTAGAGTATGGATTTATCGACACTGGAGACTCAGAAGGGTAGCAGGGGGAGGGATGAGAAATTACTTGATGGCTACAGTGTATGTTATTTGGGTGATGTTTACACTAAAAGCCCATACTCACTACCACACAATATATCCATGTGACAAAACTGCAGTTGTACCCCTTACATTTGTATACAAAGATAAACAGCCACAACTTATTTCTCTCTCACCTTAAACAAGTGGTCTCAATCGAGGACCGTATTGCCTTCCAGGAGACATTTGGCAACGTCTAGAGACAGTTTGGGTTATCATGACTGGGGGGTTCTACTGGCATCTCTAGTGGGTAGAGGCCAGGGATACTATTAGACATCTTACAATGTACAGAGTACCCCCTACAACAAAAACTATCCAGCCCAAAATGTGAACAGTACCAAGGTTGAGAAGCTATGCCTTACATCAACCAATGCCACAGGTGGTTAAAATTGGTTCCCCTCTAATTTTCCCACCTGCTATTCTAATGCCAATAGCACTGATGGCATCAGAAAATCAGTTCATGTTCGTTGAAGAAAAGAGAAAGAAACTCGTTCACAGAGTGCCACTAGGGGCCCCAACAGTGTGCTAAGTCTGCCCCACAGATTATCTCAATCAATACTTAAAACAATTACCATACCCATTTTGCAGATCAGAAAATAAGAAAATTTAAAATAACCTGCCCAGGTCTTCCCAGCTAGGAAGAGACAAAACTGAAATCATACCCAGCTCTTTCTGATTGCAGATTAAGGCTAGAAGACTGTTTGCATCATGCAAATCTTATATTTCATAGGCACTATAAATATCCCTTACAATGTAGATTCTCTTTGGATTTGTATACTACCCTGTCATTCTGGCTCTCCTGGAGTGTTGGGGGGAAGTCAAAGTCTTTTGGTCTTACTGCCAAGCAACAGCATCAATCCGCCTTCTTGCTTGGTCTCCATTCACCACTATCCAAGGAGGTTCCATTCCCTTCATCCAAGTCTTTTTATTTCTCAACCTATGGTTATTCCACACCATGGAAAAGTCCTTAGCCTGAGTGTGTTATTGAGGGTGCTGTTGACATTCAGGAGAGGACATGTGACCTTGCCCAGAACTATCATCTTCTGTATCCCGCTGCAAATCCTTTAGCATTCTTGACTCCTGGGCAGTAAATATTATGAGATGTCCCCTAAGTATTATGACAACCCAGACATTTCCAAACACTCCCTGGGGAGCAGGGTGTGGGATTGTCACTCCTCAACTTTGAGAACCACTGGGTTCCAAATGCTCACCCAGAAATCCACTGTTATTCCTGGGTTTCATTATTGCTCACAGATGCACATGTAGTCCACCATTCACTTGCCCAGTTGGTTTTATCTTCCAGAGCTGGGAACCGGAGTTTGTGTCAGATCATTTCTTTTTCCCATTCAGAGGGGAGCTGGCAGTCTGGACAGCAACCTGGCTTGTTAAGGGTTTCGACACTGAGCTCGGCAGTCATGCCACCTGCTTTGCTTACTTCCAAGCCTGTGCATTCACTAGATTTCCTTCCTCCCCAAAGGCTGCCACTCAGATCTTACCCACTGGCCAAGCTACTCAGATGCTCTTTCTCCATGAAGTCTCCCCTGATGAATCCAGATGTAAATGATCTTTTCCTCTCTCCTGAAATCCCCTATTACTTTATACCAGGCATAGACTTTTTTTTCCTGTAAAGGGCCAGATAGTAAATATTTCAGGCTTTGTGGGCCATATGGTCTCAGTTGCAACTACTCAACTCTGCCTTCGTAGTGGGAAAGCAAAGACAATATGCAAACAAATAGGGGTGACTGTTCCAATGAAACAATGCTGAAATTTGAATTTTATGTAATTTTCAGTTGTCATGAAATAGCCTTCTTCATTTGTTTTGTTTTTTCCCAGCCATTTAAAAATGTATTACCATCCTTAGTTCATAGGCCATACAAAAATAGGACATGGCCTACAGGCTGTTTGCTGAATCGGTTGTACAGCATCACCTTTTTACTGCGGTCATCACATTCCAACCCCTCAGACCAGGACCACAGGCTTCACCTCAGTGTTCTTACACAGTCTCAGACCCTGCCCCAGAATAGTGAATCAGAATCTGCATTTTAACAAGATTGCCAAAGGATTCATGTGCACAGTACAGCCTGACATGCAATGCTGTGGTTTACTGTACACTTGTGTCCATGTCTGCCACCCCCATCAATAAATGGTAAACTCTTTGAGGGTGGAGAATGACTACCATACAAGTAAAAAATGCAATTGCTTTGGAGCATGAAGGAATGAATGAATGGAGAAAGCTTAAGTCTACAGGGAGTCCTTGTCCTTCTTTCCTTTCATTCTATTTTAGTCTCTTCCAAAAGCTTAGTTTCCTATTTGCTGGCTAATCCATTAGGGAAGGAGAGGGCTTACTGTACCTGAGACTTTCTTTGCTAATTAAGATAAAGAGAGAGACAGGAACTTGGAGGAGACTTCAGATCATCCCAAATTGTTTAATGGAGAAGAACTGCCCATTTTATGCTCCTGGATCTGTCTCTCAGGAGAAATGGCTGCATCCGTCTCCTTCACATTTTTCTCTTGACTGCATTAAACCATTCCTGTGGCCCTGTCTTAGAGGTTCACTTATCTTAGAAGCAACTGAGTTATTAATAATGTTCATAGTTCCTGATTTTTGCCTGAAATCCCTGGACCAGCAAGGCCAAGTTAATGATGACATGCACTTGCTGGAGGGCTGCGTATTCATCTGAGTTCCCCACATGGATTGAGGGATTTTCAGTTACAGCCAGAAGCAACGGAAGTAAAATATTTTTTTAAATGACTTTGCTTTTCAGGAATAACTAAATCAGTTATTCAGGCTCAGTCTTTCATCTTTTATTGTTCTGTAAACATATATACACACATATTTTTAATTAGTTTTTTCATTTTAATAGCATAAAAGTAACCATTATATATATATATATATATTTATTTATTATTATTATTATTATTGTGTTTTAGGTTTTGAGGTACATGTGAAGAACATGCAAGATTGTTGCATAGGTACATACAGAGCAATGTGGTTTGCTACCTTCCTCCCATCTCCTATATCTGGCATTTCTCCCCATGTTATCCCTCCCCACCCCCCGCTGCCCCCTCCCTAGTTCCCCCCACACAGACCTGTGTGATGCTCTCCTCTCTGTGTCAGTGTGTTCTCATTGTTCAACACCTGCCTATGAGTGAGGACATGCAGTGTTTGATTTTCTGTTCATGTCAGTTTGCTGAGAATGATGGTTTCCAGGTTGATCCATGTCCCTACAAAGGACATGAACTCATCCTTTTTTATGGCTGCATAGTATTCCATGGTGTATATGTGCCATATTTTCCCTGTCCAGTCTATCATCGATGGGCATTTGGGTTGGTTCCAAGTCCTTGCTATTGTAAACAGTGCTGCAATGAACATCTGTGTGCATATGTCCTTACAGTAGAATGATTTATAATCCTTTGGATATATACTCAGTAACGGGATTGCTGGTCAAACGGAATTTCTGTTTCTAGGTCCTTGAGGAATCGCCACACTGTCTTCCACAATGGTTGAACTAATTTACACTCCCACCAACAGTGTAAAAGTGTGCCTATTTCTCCACATCCTCTCCAGCATCTGTTGTCTCCCAATTTTTTAATGATCACCATTCTAACTGGCATGAAATGGTATCTCAATGTAGTTTTGATTTGCATTTCTCTAATGACCAGTGATGATGAGCATTTTTTCATGTTTGTTTGTTGGCCTCATATATGTCTTGTTTTGAAAAGTGTCTGTTCATATCCTTTGCCCGCTTTTGAATGGGCTTGTTTTTTTCTTGTAAGTGCGTTTTAGTTCTTTGTAGATTCTGGATATTAGCCCTTTGTCAGATGGGTAGATGGCAAAAAATTTTTTCCTATTCTGTCAGTTGCTGATTCACTCTAATGATTGTTTCTTTTGCTGCGCAGAAGCTCTGGAGTTTAATTAGGTCCATTTGTCTATTTTGGCTTTTGTTGCCAATGCTTTTGGTGTTTTAGTCATGAAGTCCTTGCCTATGTCCTGAATGGTTTTGCCTAGATTTTCTTCTAGGGTTTTTATGGTGTTAGGTCTTATGTTTAAGCCTTTAATCCATCTGGAGTTAATTTTAGTGACCATTTTAAAGTGAACAGTTGAATGGCACTTAGCAGTCATTATGTTGTGCAACCACC
>CAUYQU010011489.1:0-16392 GCA_963574635.1 Cheracebus regulus | reverse complement strand
ATACACATTTTTAGACTGTATTCTAGCCTGGGCAATAAAACAAGAATCCCATTCTCTCTCTCTCTTTCTCTTCCTCTTTCTTTCTTTCATTCTTTTTTTCTTTCTTTTGCTGTTTCTTTCTTTCTTCTTTTCTCTCTTTTTCTAAAATCTCTTCCTCTTTCTTTCTCTTTCATTTTTTCATTCTTCTGCAGTTTCTTTCTCCTTTTCTTTTTCTAAAATCTCTTCCTCTTTCTTTCTCTTTCATTTTTTCTTTCTTTTGCTGTTTCTTTCTTTCTCCTTTTCTCTCTTTTTCTAAAATCTCTTCCTCTTCCTTTCTCTCTTTCATTCTTAAAAAAAAAAAAAAAAAAATCACCGAATTGGGCCTACTGATTTCATTTAAATCATGGTACAGCCCCTGAATAACCCTCAATAACTGCCAAGTTGCCGGTCCTTTACCATCTCCCTGATAAAGCCCCTTTGTCTTTCTCATACACTGTCCTCTCTTCTCAAACCTCCCATGTGCTTCCACTCCTCAGTTTCAGCAGATAATCTCACCTCCCACGCTTCATTGAGGAACCAGAGGCCAGAAGATGGGAACTCCCTCATCTTCCTTCCCACGAAGCTGCAACCCTCCCTGAGACTGCTCCTTCTTCCCTCTTGTTACAGTGGAAGGACAGATTCTTCCACTATCGGCCACTCTCCCCTCCTGTCCCTGCATCCCATTGTTCTCACCTCTCAAAGAACTTTGCTTCTGAAATTGCATCCTCTTTTCTATGGTATTAACATATGTGTCCATCAGAATTACTCGCTGGATCCCCATCTCCAGCCCTCCCTTGGCCCGACATCCTCTTCCAGCCACCATCCAATTTCTTTGCCCCCATTCACAGCAAAAATTATTGAAAAAGTTGTTGACTCACTGTGTGTCTGTCTCCTCCTTTTGCATTCACTCTTTTAAAAGATGTATGGAATGTGTCGTCATTGAATAAATATTATATTGGAATGTAATATTTGATATTTGTGTCATCCTGTGATCCCCCCTTTCATGAAGTTTGTGGACAAAATCCCTAAATATGGCATTTACAGCTAGTGACAAGTACTGTGTAGAAAACAGATGTGATGGCTTTCATGACCCATAAGGGCATTCAAGAAATACATATTGATTCTTCTGATTATGGTTTTATTTAAAAATAAAAAAAATTTTTTTAATTAAAAAAAAAAAGAAATACATATTGAGCAGTCACTATGCACCCAGAACAGTTTATATTCTACAGGGGAAATATAGGGAAAAAAACAGCCATAAAAAGTAAAACATGTATGTTAGTGATATGTGATATGAAACAAAACAGAGTGAGTGAGGAGGGTAGGCAGGAGGATAATGATCCTTAATAGCATGGCCAGGTAAGTCTTCCCTGAGAAAGTGTTTTTAAGTGAGGACTCGAGGGAGAAGAAGTTAGCTGTGCAGCTATCTCAGGGGAGAAAATTCCCGGCAGAGAAAATGGCAGAAGTAAAGACCTCAGGGCGGAAGCATACCTGGCTGGTTGGAATAACTACAAGAAACTGGCAGCAATAGAAAATGAATACGAGGTGGCTCATGCCTGTAATCCCAGCACCTTGGGAGGCCAAGGCGGGCGGATCACCTGAGGTCAGGAGTTCAAGACTGGCCTGGCCAACGTGGCAAAACCCTGTCTCTACTAAAAAGTTCAAAAATTAGTTGGGTGTGGTGGCACATGCCTGTAATCCCAGCTACTCAGGAGACTGAAGCAAGAGAATCACTTGAACCTGGGAGGTGGAGGTTGCAGTGAGCTGAGATCACACCATTGCACTCCAGCCTGGACCACAGAGCAAAACTCTGAATCAAAAAAAAGAAAAGAAAAAAAAAAATACACCATGGTACAATTATTTGACCTTATTACATTCCAAGACATTGACCCACAACTTTATCACTGTTGAACAGCCCCCTCATGGCTTTCCTGTCCTCCTGTTTCTCATGCTTTTCCTGTCCTCCATGCTTTCCGGGAGGAAGCATGCCTGGCTGGTTGGAAAAACTGCAAGAAACTGCAAGGAATGACAAGAAGGTCAGTCTGCCTGGAGCTCTGTGAGCAGAAAGAATGAGTCAGGCGAGGGGATGAACCCTGCATCACAAAGGGGCCAACTGTGTGGGGCAGAGGCCACCAAACGTTTTCTGTAAAGTGCTAGATGGTAAATGTTTTTAATGCAAGCCACATATGGTCTGTGTCGCATTTTCTTTTTTTGAAAAAAGTGTGAAAGCCCTCTCTTCCCTCTGGCGGTACAAGAGTTTTGCTGACTGGCTCTTAGTTTGTCACGCCGTGGGACCTTGTAGGCTGTTGTAAAGATTTTAGCTTTTTCCCTGAGTCAGATGAGAAGCACTAGAGGATTCTGAGGAAAGGAGTAATAGGACCTCTCTTACATTTTGAGACGATCTTTCAGTTGTTTTGTTTTGTTTTTACCACAGGTACACACCACCATGGCTGGCTAATTCTGATGTTTTTTTGTAGAGATGAGGAGTCTCATTATGTTGCCCAGGCTGATCTTGAACTCTTGGGCTCAAATGATCCTCCGGCCTCGGCCTCCAAAAGTGCTGGATTACAGACATAAGCCATTTCGCCCAACCTTTAAATATATTTTGGGAAACCTGGTCAACATGGTGAAACCCTCTCTACCAAAAACACAAAAAATTAGCCAACGGCAGTGGCACCTGCCTGTAATCCCAGCTACTTGGGAGGCTGAGGCATGAGAATCACTTGAGCCCAGGAGGCGGAGGTTGCAGTGAGCTGAGATCACATCATTGTACTGCAACCTGAGAGAGCGAGATCCTATCTCAAAAAAAAAAAAAAAAAAGATGTGTGTGTGTGTGTGTGTGTGTGTGTGTGTGTGTGAAATATATATATGAAGCTTATTTGATAAGGTGCCTATAAGTGTTAAGAATCTTTATTTATTTATTTATTTTTAATTTTTTTAAAGACGGGGTTTCACCATGTTGGTCAGGCTGGTCTTGAACTTCCGACCTCAGGTGATCCACCCATGTTGGCCTCCAAAGTGCTTGGATTACAGGTGTGAACCACCACGCCCGACCCAGTGTTAAGAATCTTTTAGTTTTTATGTGCCGAACCTTTTTTTTCTTCCTCGCAACACTCTTGGATGATAATTTGGCTGAGCATAAATTTATTTCATTTCTAGGGCATTTTCTTTCATTCTAAGGAAAAAAAAACTCAGTAATTTTCTCATCAAATATTGCTTTTTTCCCATCCGATTATCTTTCTCTGGAACTCCTATTATTTTCTCAGTATTTGAACCTTGTAATCTCTTCTCCGTGTTTTTAATTGCTGTTTTGTGTTTATCTTGTGCTATATTCTGAACGAGTCCTCAGTTTTGTCTTCTACACTTCTCTAATTTACTGTTTGAGTGTGTTCGATCTAGACTTTCTTCCACTTATGACCTTTAAAATTTCAATTAGGGTATTTTTTTATTTCAAGGATTTCCAGTTGGTTCTCTCTCATATTGTTTCATTTCTGCCTATTTTTTGCTGAATAATTTCATTTTGAAATGAAAGTTATGCATTCATCTCTGAACATTTTTAAAATCCAAAGGAAATTTGAGAAAATTTCTGGTCTGATTGTTAATTTCAAAGGCTATCTTTCTGTTTTGTAATTATGATTGAAAGCTCTTTTAGTGTGAGGAAGTATTAGTTTTTATTTGGTTTCTCTCTCTCTTACTCTCCCCTCATTCCTTTCCAGGATGGCTCCCTCTGGCCCTCTGGCCCTCAATCTAGAGTCAAAGTTTAGGATTATGGTTTCTCTAGCCTTCGATGTTAGGGATGTGATAGGTCTAGCTGTGGGTCCAGCAGACAGCTTGACAATTTCTGGTAACTAGGTGTTCTCTTTGCCCCTCACCTCCCTCGGATCTAATAAAGTCTCAGTCCATAGATTAACAGCTATTATCTTCATCTTCTTTTCACAAGCGGTGGAGCCCACTTCAGCCTCTGGTATCTAGCTGTAAGCTTCAGGCTTCCACCTTGTGGGGATTGCTTTATCTTCCCCCTCCCCTGCTAAACCCTCATCCAGCTACCAGTGTCCAACTTCTAGACTTAGAGCCCCACAAGCTTGAGACTTCAGCCCCACTTATCTTAATGTGTTTCCATTCTATTTCTGGTTCATGGAGATATATGAGGGCAGCTGTGTCTTTTTCTAAAAAATAATTTATAATTTATATTTTAAATGTCACCTCTGGGTATCTGAGGCAAAGGGAGTTTTGGAGTTGACTTTGACCTCCTCATACCTAGCTTCGGTCCTCTCCCCATCGACTGAAACCACCACAGTCAAAGTCACTGGTGATCTTTAAGATGCCAGATCCAATGGATGTTGCTTTGTCTTAACCTTACTTGATGTACTGTCAGTGTTTGACATAACTGACCACACTGTTCTTAAAATATCCCTCTCTGCTTGGCCACACACTCTCCTGAAACTCATTCTCGTTGTCCGTTATAGCTCCTCTTCCTCTCCTTGAACTCCAAATATAGAAGTTCTGGCCAATGCAGTGGTTCACACTTCTAATCCCAGAGCCTCTAGAGGCCAAGGTGAGAGGATCACTTGAGGCCAGAAGTTCAAGACCAGACCAGAAAACATAGAGAGGCCCTGTCTCTACAAAAAGCATTTAAAACTAAAAAACCAAAAAGTCATATGGGAATTCTTTTTTTTTTTTTTTTTTTTTTTGAGACAGAGTCTCTTCTTTGTCACCCAGGCTGGAGTGCAGTGGCAAGATCTCAGCTCACTGCAGCCTCTACCTCCTGGGTTCAAGCAATTCTCTTGCCTCAACCTCCTGAGTAGCTGGAATTACAGGCGCGCGCCACCACGCCTGGCTAATTTTTGTATTTTTAGTAGAGACAGAGTTTCACTATGTTGGTCAGGCTGGTCTTGAACCCCTCACTTCAGATGATCCACCTGCCTTGGCCTCCCAAAGTGCTGGGATTACAGGCGTGAGCCACCCGAACCCGGCCTAATATGGAAATTCTACACATCTGGGCCCGAGGCTCTTTTCTCTATCTACACCCTTCCCTTGAAAATATCCTCAATTTCATAATTTTAAATACCATTTATAGTCTGATAACTCTCAAATTTTTACCTCCAGACTAAATGTCCTGAGTTCCAGACTCAGTCCACATATGGACTTCACAATTCCAACTGCATGTTTAATAAATATCTTAAACTTAACATGTTCAAAGTAAAATTCTTTATTTTTTCCTCCAAACTTTCTCCTCTTTCAGTCTTTCCCAACACATGGCAGTATCATTTACAAAGTGTGAGCCATTTTTATTACTTTTTCGTGTTTAAGTTTTTTACTCTTCAAATGTAATACATGTGCAGCTAAAATAGAAATAATGAGACAAAATGGTTCTGAAAAGTACAATAGGAAAATAGTGTTCACAGGTTTATTTTTCCAAATGAGCAACAGGCTATTTACAAATAAGCAGGTTTCCAATAATGTGTCTTAAAATGGCAAGTCTATCACTGTTTGAAATCTAAATGAAAAATAAATTATTGTGGCCCATTTGATCTGAGACAGTGAACTAACTTTCTGATATAATGACAGATTCACTTTTGTCCCCGAAAAACGTGAGCACCAAAATTGTCAAGGAACACTTAATATTTAGTAAAACAGTAAGGAATGTGAAAATTAAGGTGGGGAAAAAGCATTTTCAAAAGGAAATCTTTGGAGATCAGTTTACTGCAAATAAAACATACTAAACACACTCCTGATACACATAAATAATAATAACTAATAGGTACTGAAGAAATGGCAGAGCTCTGAACAATGGATATTAAATAAATTAAAGATATTTCAGAAACAAAGGATAAGACAAAACAGTCATGAAAAAAAGAAAACCATCTCCACCCAAATAACACAGACAGGATGAAGGGAACAAAACCAAATATACTTTTCCCCAATGTTTTTATTAGGGTTTTTATTTTTTTGCTTGTGTACATCAGATTTATTACAATAGTTTATCTTTGGCATTCTAAACATTAATATTTTACTCTTTAAAGGGAAGAGTCAGGAAGAGAAAATGTCACGTCCTCCTTGAAATTTAATGCCAGGTCCAACTGGGCCAAATTAACTACTACAAGAACAGCCATGAATCTCGCTGTGCTTTCCTCACGCCCCTCTCTTTGAAAACCTATGTGGCCTCCTGTGTTAGTTCCTGTGAACATTTTAAAAAGAAAAAAAAACCTACATGGCCACAATGATCGGAGTAGAGCTGAGGGGAAATGATCAACTTTGAAAAGCTCTCCTGAAGACAATGAAGAGAGAGTTATTATCACATTTCCTTATCTTACAACTGAAATATGAAATGGCTTTTTTTAAAAAACGAAATGGCTTTTAAAAAATTGCTTTAGCCAGGTGCAGTGGCTCATGCCTTTAATTCCAGCACTTTGGGAGACCAAGGCGGGTGGATCACGAGGTCAGGAGTTCGAGACCATCTTGGCCTACATGGCAAAACCCTGTCTCTACTGAAAATACAAAAATTAGCTGGGCATGGTGGCGTATGCCTGTAATCCCAGCTACTCCAAAGACTGAGGAAGGAGAATTGCTTGAACCCGGGAGGTGGAAGTTGCAGCGAGCCAAGATTGTGCCACTGTACTCTAGCCTGGGTGACAAGAGTGAGATTCTGTCTCAAAAACAAAAACAAAAACAAATTTTTGACATTGCTGAGGGAATTCTGTAGTAAACACGAGGTCAACATCACAGAGCAAGAGCCAAGATTCATTATTAAACTGGGAAGATCCTACTTCCAGGTCTGGAGCTCTTGAAAATTCTTCAGACACAGGCAAAATCTGCATGTCAGCTTTAAGATACTTAATGCAATAATCTCTCATCAGTTCAACTTGTTTGACCTTGTCAGGGTTGGAGTCAGAATTGAAAAGCAGAACCAAGAGCTTGATGTTCTGACTGGGGATAAGATGTGTCTTAGGGTAACTATATTTTTTGTTTTTAGGATACAATGTGTTTCCTTTTTTTTTTTTTTTTTTGCAATAGAGTCTTGCTCTGTCGCCCAGGCTAGAGTGCAGTGGTGCAATCTCGGCTCACTGCAACCTTTGCCTCCCAGGTTCAAGCAATTCCCCTGCCTCAGCCTCCCAAGTAGCTGGGATTACAGGTGCCCACCACCACACCCAGCTTTTTTTTTGTATTTTTGGTAGAGATGGGGTTTCACCATTTTGCCCAGGCTAGTCTTGAAATCCTAACCTCGTGACCCACCCGTCTCAGCCTCCCAAACTGCTGGGATTACAGGCATGAGCCATTGCACCCGGCCCATTCTTATAAAAAGCAAAAAACCTGGCAACACTGTGTGCACACTTTTTATTCTGTTCCCTGATGTTTATTAACGCACCAGTGCCTATTTACTGTTATTACTTCAGGTATTTGGGGTTCAATTTTCTTTGTGCTGAGAAATATTTTTAATCATTATTTCAGAAAGAAACTGGATGGTCATCTCTCTTACTCTTTGTATGTTGGAAATCATCTGTATTTCCCTCCCTTCTTTAATGCTAGTTTAGTTGGGTAGAATTCTAGTTTGATAATTATTTTCCATTCATAATTTAAAAGCTATTCCTTTGTCTTTGGGCATCTATTGTTGAAGAGTAGCTTTCAGTGGTTTGTTATTCTTTTGTAAGAAGTCTGTCTTTTTCTAATAGATTTTGAGTTTTTATATTTGATGTTCTCCAAAGCTACCACTGACTAGACATGAATTTATTTGTACTTTGCTCGGTATCTGTGGCCTGCACCTGATAGATTATATGAGTTCATGTCCCATTGGTATAGAAACAGACTTGAGGTTCTAATTTTTCATAGCTGATTCTTTTCCTCCCTGTGGTCCAGGCTAAGGGCAAGCTTTCTCGTTCCTTCCTCAAACTGGTAAATAGAGTTTTTCTTTTCTCCTGTGGGGAGCAAATAAAACCTTTATTCCAACTTCAGATCTTGTCAGGGCTCAAGGCCTCATTTCCTATTGTCACATCAACATTGAAATCTCATCCTTAAACCTCAAGACCTATTCTGTCTTAGCTTCAGATTCTCTTTACTGTCGTAGTTTTGGTTTCTCTTTTGATTTATGGCACCTGAGAATGTCTGTTTCTTGCTTTCAATCTCAGATATACCTTTAGGGACTTAATCATGAAGGGATGTTGAATTTTATCAAATACTTTTTCAGTATTGGTTGAAATGATCATATGAATTCATATGAATGAATAATCCTTCATTCTGTTGATATGATGTATCACATTGATTGATTTGCACATGTTGAACCATCTTTGCATCCCATGGATAAATCCCACTTGGTCATGATGAATGATCTTTCTAATCTGTTGTTGAATTTGGTTTGTCAGTGTTTTGTTGAGAATTTTTGCATCAATATTCATCAGCGATACTGGCCTGTAATTTTCTTTTTTTAAAAAAATCTGAGGCAGGCAGATTGCTTGAGCCCAGGACTTCAAGACTAGCCTGGGCAACATGGCGAAACCCTGTCTCTACCAAAAAAATCTGAAACTTAGTCAGACATGGTGGCATGCACCTGTAGTCCCAGCTACTCAGGAGGCTGATACGGGAAGATCGCTTGAGCCTGGAGGTAGAGGCTATAGTGAGCTCCGATCATGCTACCGTACTCCAGCCTGGGTGACAGAGCAAGGCCCTGTGTTTTGTTTTGTTTTAAAAGAAAAGAAAAAAAGACAATATTTTGGAACTCAAAGCCAAGAATTTGACTTTTTCTCCTGACTGGGTTCTTTTGAGCTCTCTTTCCTGGGTCAATAGCCTTATCCCCAAGATATAGGACAACTAAGCTAGCCAAAATTGAGTGACAGTCACTTGCAGCCAATCTTTAATATAGTAGAGTTTGAGAATTTCTGACCTTCAGGATAAAGTTCAAGTCCTCCAAACTTTTTGCCCCAAGTATGTTTCTAACTCAGTGTCCTATTTTTCTCTCTTATCTACCCAGTGCTTTAGAGAAACCAAAGGTGCATGTTATTTCGCGTGTACCTCTGAGCGTTCTCATATCCATGTCCTTGCATATGATGTACACTTTACCCAGGCACTTTTTCTCCCAGTGGAGTTTGGGTCTAGTTCTGTCGCCCAGGCAGGAGTGCAGTGGTGTGATCCTAACTCACTGCAGCCTCAGACTCCTGTGCTCACGCAATCCTTCTGCCTCAGCCTCCCGAGTAGCTGACCACACACTTTTGCCATTACTGTAGGCCAAATCCAACCCGGTCTTTCAAAGTCCAGCTCAATGAGTGCTGCTATGAAGTCTGGCTAATCTTCTCAGCTTAAAGTTTTATGTGCATCCTCTGTATTTCTACAATTGAAGAAATCCACTGCAGTTTAAAGAACTGAACCTGTGAATTGATACCAGGACTCAGGGGCTCAGGACCCAGCTCTGCTACTCCTTAGCTGCCTCTTTTTACCTATCTCAACTTCAATTATTACCTAAAACAGAGATGGAAATATTTCCCTCACAGAATTAGTCACTTTTATGACTGTTTTGGTTTTGAGTGAAGGAAAACCCAACCTGAAAAGGGCATAGATTAGTTTATATAGGTGAAAAGTCCATGGATAGAGATGGCTTCAGGCAAGGGTGACTCAAAGTTCAAGTGCTGTCAGCAGGAGTCTGACTCTGTCTTCTCTCAGAGCTGCCTTTTGCTCTATCACCCTTATGACTAGGTTCAAAGAGTAGCCTGATGGCTGGCAGCACTCCCAGAACCCAATCTTTCTGCTTCAAGTCCAACCGAGTTGCTTGAGAACATCTGTCTCAAGTCACAGCAAAGTTCTCATGGGCTGTCACTGGTCTTGTGCCCATCCCTGAGGTGGTCACTATGGTCAGGAGAATTTGATGCTTGGATTGCCTAGGGCCCAGGGTATGTGTTCTACCTCAGATCCTGGGGTGCGTTCCTGACAGCAACACATGGGATGTGTGTGGGTGGGTGGAGGTTCTGCAGTGAGAAGTTAGGGTACATTTCCAGCATGGTGAAAGGATGCTGGATGAGAATAACTGCAGAGGTCCACCACAGATGTGCTGGGGATCAAATGAGACAATATGAAGAAACTGACTTCGGAAAGTTCTCATCAGGTCGGGCGTGTCTATCCTAGCACTTTGGGAGGTCAAGGCAGGGAGATTGCTTGAGGCCAGGAGTTCGAGACCAGCAACATATCAAGACCTTGTCTCTACCAAAAAAAAAAAAAAGCCAAGTGTGGCGGCACATGCCTATAGCCCTAACTACTTGGGAGGCTGAGGTGGGAAGATCTCTTGAGCCCAGGAGTTCAAGGTTGCAGTGAGATATGATTGTGCCATTGTACTCCAGCCTGGGTGACAGAGAGAGACCCTATCTCAAAAAAAAAAAAAAAAAAAAAAAAAAAAAAAAACTGTTCAAAAATAAATGATGATTATTATTTGGATGATTATTTTTGCCTTATTTTGCAATAGAGACATTAACTCCTTTCAGCCACAAGGATTAAGTAGGAAAGGCAATGTGGCTTAACATATAATATACTGACCAATTAGTTTTCAACCTGTCTCATCTTATGTTGCAGCAATGATGCTATTCTAGGAAACTGGGCCTTACCAGGGCAGAAACAACAGGGCCAAGCTTTAGAGAAGGAAAGTTCCATGATTGCAGGTATCTGAGGAAGTTCATAAGCACATAATTAAATCACAGTCTTTGTTGGAAACAGGGTATCAGCTCTCAAAGACCAAAAACAATTGCTGATGGGTGGGGAGTGGGAATGAGAACAGTCCAAGGACGTTGTTGGCAGACCAAGGGTCACCAAAGGAAACTCTGAGCTGGGCGGGTCAGCAGCACTCGGCCAGTGCTTGGCAGGCTCTGCAGCATGAGCTGGGTGTTGCTTAAAAGGAACTCCCTGTACCACATCTTCCCTTCCTGGACGGTCCAAGTCACTCCCAACTCACTTCTGGAAGGATGTCCCTTGACTTCCAGATTCTGACCTTGCTTCCCCTTGGTGCCTCTCTCTGCCCCAGCTGAAATCTTATCTCTCTTCCTGACCCTGGCTTCCTATCTGGGCCTCAACAGTGCTCTGACTTTTTTGGGTAATGCTCCCCTTGCCTAACTGCTTTTGGTCTCTCCCCACATGTAATCACAGGTGCTCTTCCCAGGGACCTCAGGCAGCATGGCCTGATGGAAGAAGCCTGGATTTTAAAGCCAAACAGCTGTGTGTGTGTGCGTATGTTTTTTTTTTTTTTTTTGAGACAGGGTCTTGCTCGATCACCCAGGCTGGAGTGCAATGGCACAATCTCAGCTCACTACAACCTCTGCCTCCTGGGTTCAAGCAATTCTCATGCCTCAGCTTTCAGAGTAGCTGGGATTATAGACATGTGTCTCCATGCCCTGCTGATTTTTGTATTTTTAGTAGATATGGGGTTTTGCCATGTTGGCCAGGCTGGTCTCGAACTCCTAGCCTCAAGTGATCCACCCACATTGGCCTTCCAAAGTACTAGTATTATAGGCATGAATCACCATGCCCGGCCTGAAGCCAGACAAATATGTGTTCTAATCCTGGCTCTTCCATTGTTAACAGGGTGAACTTGAGCAAATTATTCTATTTTTTCACCTGTAAAATGGGGATAATTTATCTTACTGAGTTTCTGTGGTGGCTCGATGAGATAAGGGACCTAGGACTCTGAGCAGGTTGACTCTTTGAAAATGGTGGTTCTTACTAAGAATGAAGACAGGCAGGAGCACACACATTGCATAAACACCACTTTCCCGCCTCACCAGTGATAACATCTGACCAAGATATCAGGCATTGACTCTATGCGGAAAAGTCCTGCGTAGATGGAGCTGCCACTTCCTCATTTGTAGCCTGCTCTCTAATATTTCACAATCTGTGTAGTTAGGAAATAGTTCTTCATATCTAACCTAAGTTTCTCCTGCTATAGTGTGTTGTAGCACACTTGTTTTAAAAATAACGCACAGGCCGGACACAGTGGCTCACACCTGTAATCCCAGCACTTTGGGAGGCTGAGGGGGACAGATTACTTGAGGTCAGGAGTTTAAGACCAGTCTGGCCAACATGGTGAAAACCCATCTCTACTAAAAATACAACAACAAAAAGCTGGGCGTGGTGGTGGGCACCTGTAATCCCAGCTACTCAGGAGGCTGAGGCAGGAGTATCACTCTAACCTGAGAGGCAGAGTTTGCAGTGAGCCAAGATCTCGCCATTGCACTCCAGCCTGGGCCGACAGAGTGAGACTCTATCTCAAAACAAACAAACAAACAAAACATACACAAACAGGCCCATGAAAATGAGCAGATTTTTCTATGAGTCAGGCATTCACCTGCCTTGGGTTTACTCTTATGTTCAAGAAACCAGTGAATATTTGTTGTGTGGCCACTGTAGACAGGGACTGTGCTAGGCTGTGCTGGGGAGCTCCAAAAAGGCGTGAAAAGACTCCAGCCCCCTTGAGGTTCATGTCCTGCTGGAACCAGGAATCTCAGTCCTTCTTCTTTCTTTAGTTTTCAATTGCAGGTGAAAGACTGTGTCAGTTTACAAACTCTAGGAACACAGCAAAGGAGTTTAGTGGGACTGATCACGTTGGTAGTTAATCAATGACCCGATGTACAACTTGGCTCTGGCAAGGATTGAAATGAAAATTGTGGGTCAGTCTTCAACATTTAAGCAATGACGCTAAGTGGTCCCAGACAACAGGTTATTTCATTCAGCGGCTCAGGTGCATTTTGCAGCGAATCCTTCTTGCTGGGCTGTTAGAATGAACCACATCTTTTCAGCTATGTGGCACAGAATCCAAGTGTCTAAGAAGCTCCCGTTGAGGGATGTTTGCCCTGCATGAAAGCAAGGGCAGACCTCTCAACTTCACACATGTCCACTCTGACCCTGTAAGCCTATGGGCTGAGAGGATACACTGTGGACCACAGACAGCCTATAGATGTGTTTTGTTTGGTCTTTGATGGTGTTTTACTTTTGTTTTTTAAGTTGAATTGTTTGCCGAAATCTAAAAACTGATAGACTCACATGATCCAGGTTTCTGGCTTTTCTTGAAAAATGGAAGCTCTGGAGATACTGAAGCTGCATTTCTTAATAGTAACATCACCTGGATCTGAGTGAAGACACTGTCTTTAGGTGGGGCCACCATTTCCTATGCCTCACTCTGGTCATTTCATTCATCTATGGAACTTGCCTGGGTTCTGAAGGCATTTGAATTTCAGACTCTTGGCCTGTGAAGACCCCTTTGGTCATTGATAGAGAGCACAGCTGCCAGTGACCTGTTTCTTTGGGTTCTCTGCTCTCTCCACTTTTATAAGAAATGAAACCTGTAGATATGTCTTCCCTAAGTTTACATTTAATGCCCACCATTGAAGATATTTCACTACAGTTGAAAACATTTCTCATGTTACCTCTTGGTCCTCATATGAGGAATGAGGGGATGAATCCCACTGCTTTTTTTTTTTCCTTTGAGCCAGAATCTTTCTCTGTCACCCAGACTAGAGTGCAATGGCGCAATCTCGGCTCGCTGAAACCTCCGCCTCCTGGGTTCCAGCGATTCTCCTACCTCAGCCTCATGAGTATCTGGGATTACAGGCACGCACCACCATGCCTGGTTAATTTTTATATTTTTAGTAGAGATGTGGTTCCACCATGTTGGCCACACTGGTCTCGAACTCCTGACCTCAGGTGATCTGCCCTCATTGGCCTCCCAAAGTGCTGGGATTACAGGCATGAGCTACCGCACCCGGCCTGATAAATCCCTTTTGCAATTTGTTTCTTTGCACTGTTTCCAGGTTCTTTATAGTCCAAGGGGCTTCTGTGTGGGCAACGGAACACTCTCTACAACTTCCAGTATAACTGATACTCAATGTATCAAATTTACATGCCTAGTAAACAAAATTCAGAAGTAAAAATTTTTTTCTTTTTCTTTTGAGACAGAGTCTTGCTGTGTCACCCAGGCTGGAGTGCAGTGGTGCAATCTCGGCTCACTGCAACCTCTGCCTCCTGGGTTCAAGTGATTCTCCTGCCTCAGCCTTCTGAGTAGCTGAGATTACAGGCGCATGCTATCATGCCCGTCTAATTTTCATAATTTTAATAGAGACAGGGTTTCACCATGTTGGTCGGGCTAGTCTAAAACTCCTGACCTCAGGTGATCTGCCTGTCTTGGCCTCCCAAAGTGCTGGGATTACAGGCATGAGCCATCGGGCCTGACCAGAAATAAACATTTCTAAGCTACATTTTTACATTTAAGTCCTCATTACAAACTCTATTTCTTTTGGGTGAAAATAATATAAAAGCTTGACTCAAAATGGCTTAAGCAATAAGGATTTTTTTTTTTTTGAGATAGGGTCTCATTCTGTCACGCAGGCTAGCATGCAATGGCACGATCATGGCCCACTCCAGCCTCAACCTCCTGGGCTTCAAGTGATCCTCCTGCCACAGCCTTCCATGTAGCTGGGACCACAGGCACACATCACCGTGCCTGGCCAGTTTTTAAATTTTTTTTGTAGAGATGGGGTCTCGCTTTGTTGCCCAGGTTGGAAGGAAACTTATTATCTCCCATAACATGAAGCTAGGAGGTAGGGTGGACCTTGGGCACAGTACGTCTGGGCTTGGGCTCCATTTCCTGTGATTCTGTCAGCAGTGCCCTTCTCAGTGTATTGGCATCATCCTCAGCTAGCAATGTGGCTGGTGCAGTGCCAATGTTATATTCAGACACAGTTTAGAAGAGGAAGTGGGATTCTCACTATTTCCTTTTGAGGGGGGACTGTGGAAACCTCCCCTAGAAGCCTCACAGTGGACTTTTCCTGAAATCTCTTTGGCCAGAACTGTGTAACACACCTGTTCCTAAATGAACCACTGGCAAGAATGGGATTGCTGGTTGGCTATTACTAATCATCCCAGAGTGGAAGGAATGTTGGAAGTCTATCATAAGAATCACTACATAAACTTAATTAAATTCCCTTAAAGAATCTAAATTACAGTAACAAATTCAAAAAGACTAATCTCAAACATTGCAAACATCCTAACACTTCAAATAGCAGACAGAAACATGAAAATAAAATGATCCTTGTCTAGTGCCAGTTTTCAAAGGGAATGCTTCCAGTTTTTGCCTATTCAGTATGATACTGGCTGTGGGTTTGTTGTAAATAGCTTTTATTATTTTGAGATACATTCCATCAATACCTAGTTCATTGAGACTTTTTAGCATAAAGGGCTGTTGAATTTTGTCGAAGGCCTTATCTACATCTATTGAGATAATCATGTGGTTTTTCAGACAAGAAAAAGAAATAAAGGGTATTCAATTAGGAAAAGAGAAAGTCAAATTGTCTGTTTGCAGATGACATGATTGTGTATGTAGAAGACCCCATAGTATCAGCCCAAAATCTCCTTAAGATGATAGGCAACTTCAGCAAAGTCTCAGGATAGAAAATCAATGTGCAAAAGTCACAAGCATTCCTATACACCAATAACAGACAAACAGCCAAATCATGAGCAAACTCCAATTCACAATTGCTACAAAGAGAATAAAATACCTAGGAATACTAACAAAGGATGTAAAGGACTGCTTCAAGGAGAACTACAAACCACTGTTCAAGGAAATAAGAGAGGACACAAAGAGAGGGAAAAACATTCCATGCTCATGGTTAGGAAGAATCAATATCATGAAAATGACCATATTGCCCAAAGTAATTTATAGATTTATTGCTCTTCCCATCAAGCTACCATTGACCTTCTTCACAGAACTGAAAAAAACAAAACAAAAAAAAAACACTTTAAACTTCAACATGGAGCCAAAAAAGAGCCCACATAACCAAGACAGTCCTAAGCAAAAAGAACAAAGCTGGTGGCATCATGCTACCTGACTTCAAACTATACTACAAGGCTACAGTAATCAAAACAGCATGGTATGATACCAAAACAAAGATATAGACAAATGGGATGGAACAGAGGCCTCAAAATTAATGCCACACATCTACAACCATCTGATCTTTGACAAACCTGACAAAAACAAGCAATGGGGAAAGGATTCCCTGTTTAATAAATGATGTTGGGAAAACTGGCTAGCTATGTGTAGAAAGCTGAAACTGGACCCCTTCCTGACACCTTATACAAAAATTAACTCCAGATGGATTAAAGATTTAAACATAAGACCTAACACCATAAAAACCTTAGAGGAAAACCTAGGCAATACCATTCAGGACATAGGCATAGGCAAGGACTTCATTACTAAAACACCAAAAGCAATGCCAACAAAAGTCAAAATAGACAAATGGGATGGAACAGAGGCCTCAAAATTAATGCCACACATCTACAACCATCTGATCTTTGACAAACCTGACAAAAACAAGCAATGGGGAAAGGATTCCCTGTTTAATAAATGATGTTGGGAAA
>CAUYQU010011488.1:0-41417 GCA_963574635.1 Cheracebus regulus | reverse complement strand
CACAAAACATACATTTTTCTCAGTATCACATTATACCTATTTTAAAAGTGACCACATAATTGGAAGTAAATCACTCCTCAGCAATTGCATCGCATTTCACAGGTTTAAATAAAATATTGGTTGGCTGCTTATTTGTTATTTCCATCCCCTATTCCTTCCTGTCTCCATTGTTAAGCACAATTATTGGCATAAAAGAGGTTTTTAATACCCATTTTTAAACTGCATTCTAGCCTGGGCAATAAAACAAGAATCCCGTTCTCTCTTCCTCTTTCTCTTCCTCTTTCTTTCTCTTTTTCACTCTTCTTTTTCTTTCTTTCGCTCTTTTCTCTTTCTTTCAAAAAAAAAATCACACACATAAAACATACATGCAGACAGAAAGAAGATGATCTAATAGTTGTAAGATATTTATTTGCCAATCTCTGAACTAAATTATTGGCCTCATGGTAGAGCCCTTCAAGAAACAGGGCTAGGAAAACGTGCAGATTTTAGGGTTTAATAGGCAGGTAGGTATAGCTAGAAGACAAAAACAGACTTTTAGAGGGATCTACTACTTTTCATTATTGGGGTTCCATGAGGAAAACATGTTTTTGTTTTTGTTTTTTTCCAAAACGGGATCTGTGGTTCTTTCTTTGTTTCTCTCAAGCAGTCCCAGGCTATCAGAAGTTATCTTAGGGCCTCTCATGTATGTGTTAAAAGTGAAGAAAGCTAATTCAGTTGACTGATAAGAAAAAAAAACCCTTTCCACAAAACAAAGTCCAAGAAAATAAAAAAAAAAAAATCATAAAGGCCTTTTAAATATACCTATAGCTGGGATATCCATTTTAAATTAAGCTGACTTTTAAACATAGCACTCTTTAAAAAAATCATTTTAAATCCTTTATTACATTACTTCAGCCATGCCAAGTGGTCAATATTTCTGGCTTTTGAACTTTACCAAAAATAACCTCACAGGTGAAACCAACAAGCGTTAACTAAGGTTATGACTTAACTGTGAGTGAGAGAAGTATTTTCAAAGGGGTGATAAGCAGTTTTCCAATATCTAGAACCTTAATGGTAGCTCATAGAAAGACTTAAGAAAGAAATTTAGAAGTCATTCATGGAAGTGAAAAGTATCAGCAAATGCCACACAAATATTAACCAGAAAGTAGTCATTCCCTAAGCCAGGGTTGAACCCAGGCTGCCATTGTAAAATGGCAGAGTCCAGAAGCAAAAACTGTCACATGGCTACAAGGTTAAGCTCCCAAGGATGTAAAACCATCAGTTTGTTTGTTTTCTTTCCTCAAAGACCTGTTGCAAAGTTGTTACTGACCAGTTTGCTAAGCTGGCTTGGACAGTGAGCTTATGGGGTCCTAAGACCTCATTCTATCCTAAGGTACCCCTCTTTCTGATGAAACTACACAGAAAGAAACCCAAAGCATACCAGATTCACTACAGCATAAGACGAGCCTCACAAATCCTTTTTTCCATTAATCAAAACTTTACAGAAGATATGAACAATGATTCTCTACCATTCCTACAACCAGTTTGCACAGAGAGAGAGAGAGGCTAGAAGTCTGACTGGTAAGAGCTTTTACCTTTTGGCTGCACATCAGGCTGCTGGGTTTCCTTCCCCTGAGCTATGGAGCCCTTTCAACCCTGGAGTCCTGTGAAGGAGGAAAAGACAAAGAGATTTTATTTGAAGACTGTAAAAGTTGTCCCTCCTCAAGAGATTTGCTTAGTTAGATCTGTAATTTCTTCCTGATTCATTTTTAAGCCAAACAGTTTAAGGTTTGGGGATATTAAATTTTTCTCAGTTTGGGGAATGCATCCAAGGGGAGTGTCCTGTGGTATAGAGACACAATTACTCATCCACAAAGAGAGGGTAGAGAAGGAAACAGGAAAAACCATGTATTGTTTTCCCATAGGTGTCCCAGCAATTCAGGATGCATTCAAGAGAAATACAGAATGATGATAGGTACCCATACGGAAAGAGGGGAAAATTACGTCCCTTTGTTCATTTTTCTTCTTCGTGAATACACAGGGAAAGTAAGAGAAAAAAAAGTGTCCCCATTTTTTTCTTCTGTCCTTGTATTTCCAAGTCCCGGCAACCTCGGTAGATACCACTTGTGGGTGCCAATGTGGTTTTCACTCATAGGGAGGCCAACAGGGTAGGAATCATTTACACTCATCTATGCACTGGCCTATCCTCCCTGCTGTTGGTAAACTTTTCCCTAGACTACGTCTATGCCATGTAAATAAGCATGATTTCCATCCATGAAATGCAGTTGTGGGGGGGCACTAATCAGTTGGAAGTAGTCATACTCACCTACACTGGGCCCCTTGACTTTTGTTGTCATCTGTCTCTGAATCCCTCAAATCCTGTTTTCATTTCTAGGGCTTCAGTTGAGTTTGGGACAAAAAGGCGCCTCAGAAGTTTGTGTGGACTCATTAAGTCTCAGGTGGCCCTTGCCAGACTTCAGTAAGCAGCTGGGAGGGCTGCTCATTTGCTGATTTCTTATCATAAGTCAAATGCTAAGCAGAAGCTGTGGAACTGAATTCTCCTCAAACAAGGGAGAGAACAGGGAGTCCCTGAGAATTTGGGACCTGGCCTGGGAACATGTCTTCCAAAAGAAAAAAAAAACATAGAAAATCTTTTGTATTCACAGGTCTGTGTTAACTACTGACATTGTGGAGAAAAAAAAAAACAGCTTAAATGCAGGGAGGGGAATATGCCAGAGGAGAAAGGCTCTTGCTCTTATGCAGATTGGTTCCTTCAACCCGGGGAAAAAAACCCCTTTCAATCACCGTCTCCTCCCTGCTTCTGAGAACAGATGAAACCTGCACTGTTCTGAATTACATTTTTGGTGACTGGGCCAAGCACCCATTCTACTCAGTTATATCTCTGTAGTTTGTACCAACATCCCAATATTGTCAAAGAAAAGATCGATGTCATGATAGCCCTGAAAGAAAGAAGAAAAATGCCATTTAAAAAGACTGGTTTGGACCGAAACTGACATTCCCAACACCTTAGAGCGAAGATGGTGGTGGTGGCAAGGTCCTCTCCCATATCCTGTCCTCTGTAGTAGTGCCGTTCACTCTTAAATGGCTAATCGAATGAAGGTTTGGTCTTTCATACATCTGCAGTAAAAAGTCTGAGGACAAGAAGCCTCAGAAAAAAGTGAAGAGTATAGTAGGTCCACATTTACTCACCCTTCAGGGATCCCAGACAAGCCCCCAGATAATGACAGAGGATTCTTCTACATCACTTTTGCCAGCCAAAAAGACATGCCCAGAAACTCCCTTGCCCAATCTCGGCCCACAGCATAAAGGCAGGCTTGGCCCCACTGCTGTTTCTGTCATGTGGAGTGGCTGCCCTCCTCCAGCAGAGGGCAGAGGACCACTATGTTACAGGCTTGTCTGTACACACATTCAGTGTCCCAAGCTCTTGTCCCATGTCCAAGAAGAATAAAGATAGGCTGACTCAAAGAATGAGGAGAGTGGAGAATAATTTTATTGAGTGACAGAACAGCTTTCAGCAGAGAGGGGACATGGGGATGGTCCCCTATTCTCACAGTTGGGTGGTTTCTCCCTCAGGGTGACTGAGTCTGGGGTTTTTATAGACACAGGATGGAGGAGGGGTGGGCCATAGGTAATATGGGAAAATGCAACTCTGGATTCATTAAAAAAAGGCATTATTCAAAAAGAACCAACTAGGAAAGGGCAACAAAACAGGAACAGAATTTTTCACTCTGCGTTGCATTTTTTATCCAGAATGATCAGTTGGGTTTTTCAGCCTTCAGGTTGTTTTTGGCTTAATGGCGGGGTTTCACTGGGGACCTGCCCCTATCTGCCTAGGCATTTGTCTGCCTCCCACGGCTGTCACAGTTAAGGATCTCTCCTCTGTCCACACTTTTGTCTCAAAGGAGAGAGGCCATCCTGGTGTGTAGGCATTTATATTTAGCCAGACATTTCACACAGCTGTCAAGGGTTAATTCCTCTGTGAATCTTAATAGATTTGTCACTCTTCATTTTCATCATATTATCACTTTGCTTCCAAAAACTAATTGTTCAGAATTTTAAAAAATTGGGAAAAAAAGTACATTAAAATGGGGAGATGTTAAGTGACTTGTTGGTTATTCAGATAGTGGAAAAGCAAGGGTTAGTACTCTATCCTGACTTTCTGAGACACTCCTAATACACAGAAATCCTAAGCCTTCCATCTACTACCAGGCATATAAATGGAATCTCACTGTTATCTCATAAATATCTACTATCATGTACAGTTTCATAATTAATTTTACTCTTTTCAAGTACCAAAACACCACTTCCCCCTAACAAGCAAACCCTACTTTTGATAGTCTACCTGTGAGCACTAGGATCATCAATCACATCTACAACTTTCTCTCAGTTGATTTCCAGATAGTTTGTATTGTCACTGTATTTGCCTCACATCCTTTTGAAAAGGGAACATTATATGGCTACTTTTACATAATTAACTCCTCTTTCATCAATTTTTCTATCAATAATTGCTTCTTGTAATGGATTCAATTTCTCTGTCTACATTGTTTCTTTCTCACTAGAAAAATGCTCAGGTCTTTAAAGTTCTATGACAAACTATGCTAAATTAAAAATCTACTTATGATAATAGGAGACACCAAAAATTATGGGTTTCAGTTTCAAGCTTCTCACCATATCCTCATATTGTACTCCCTTTCTAGCCCTTCTATAGCAATTAAACCTTTATCATCAGTTCACGATGTGCTCATGAGGGGGAAAAATGGGATATCACTAAATATAGAGTCCTTTGTTATTTCTTGATTTCAAATTTACAATTAACACTCGACACTTTAATTAAATCTTTCTTTTCTCTGCTTTCTAAAACATACATGCAAATTAAAAGATAATCTTGACCCTATTTCCTGTCTCTCTTACTCTTCTTTTGCCTTCTGTATGCACATACAAGAAATCTATCTGTTTTATTTCTCAATTTTACACATGGGAATTCATCTTCTAAAGTCATCTAATATCAATAATTCCAAAATCTAGATATCTAGCTTTAGAGATATTTTTATTTTTGCATATTAAATATTTTCTGCTCTGTTTAACAAACAGCATATTCAAAAGCTGACTCATTATCTCTTCATTATAAAATTCATTTTTCTTTTATTTTCATAATTTAAAAGTTCATTAATGTGCTAGAATTTTTTTTAATTTTAAAACCAAATGATCACTGAAATTGTCTTGCTCACTATTATAATTTAAACTAATAATCATATGATCATTGTGTGACTCATGAATAAGTCATCTTCTCCATCAGCATATGGAATAAATAGGTTGGAATGATGTGGAAGAAGTGCAACATGAAGCAAAATACAAATTCAATCAATCAGAAAGCATTAAATAATCAGGCAGATGAGGGAGTAAATGGGAGAGACTAGCTGCTCTTCTGACTTTGGCATCTCTGGCCATTAGATCCTCCTATGAAAGGTAAATGGGATGCACCTAGCCCAAGAACGAACCTACAGCCTGGATGGGTACATTCTCTTGATAAAAGATGAGTGTCTTAAATAAAAATTGCTTATAACGAATTATATAGGAAATACAGTGCTCTAGTAGATACCTCTGGTGCCTAAGACGCGTGCCCTCAGCCCACCTCAGATGTGGCTACAGCTGTCATGAATTGTTATGAGGAGCTCAGACTCATTTCCTGCTGCCAGTGATTCTCCTTGAATCGACTCCACCCAGTGTTCTGCATTCTGTGGCCGGGCCTTCTTCAGTGAAAGTTTCATCTGGAAGTGCAGGGTGTTATCATCCTCAAGGCAACCTTTAACTAATAGTTACTGCAGACAGTAGGAAAAAGCCTTAGCTTTTTAGGTGAACCATCTAAAAGGCAGCCTCTTTGATTGTCAGAAGTCTCATGCTGCCTACAGATGAAATGACAATAATAGACCTTAAATTGGCTTTTCCTCTATTCTTGTCTCATGCTCTCAAATCTGTTATTTGGTAGATCATCTCCCCAAAAACCATCTGTATCCAAGTTCTTTTTTTCTATCCATTTTTGATGACCTTAAATTAAGACAAGCACATTTTGATATCATTTTTTTCTAACTCAATAATAAATGTGTAATTAAATTTATGCAAGAATTATTTTCTTCCAGGCTAATCCTATTGTTTTTCAAATTCCAAAAATTTTATTTTGGTCTGTTTGTAGTCTCCAGCATGTGGGTGAGAACATGGTGTTTTCTTCTTCAGTGCTCTTATTTAGTATATTTTGGTATTTGTTTATTCCCTTGCTTCAACAATAATCTTTAATTAACGAAAACCCTTAACTCAGTTCCACAATATGCTTTAGTTTTCTACAATATCCTCTGCTGTTGATCAATCTCTTTCTCTTTGAACTGCAAGGCTTTTCAGTGTACTTATGTTTCTCTTTACAGATTGCATTTGTCTCCATCATGATCACCATATTGCTCGAGCAGTGGAAATAAGAATTATAAATATTATCCAATGAGAGACTCACTTCTTTGGTGGCTTGAGTGGAAAATGTACTCTCATTGTGTAGCACCATGCCTTTGTGTGTAAAAAATCAATAAATTTTTTTGTAAAGAGTATCATGTAGGTTCACCCCCAAACTACACTAATATGTGGTCTGCAAGAAATCACTGGGCTCAGAAAAGGAAACTTAGGTTATTACACCCAATAAGCTCTGTGGGCTTAGATAAGTAAATCTCTTGTTCTCCACTTTTACATCTATACACTAACCTTAACTTAGTGATTTTACATTTGCCTTCCAGCTAGAAAAATGTCTATGTACAAGAAATGCCTTTTCCTTTGTATTATTATGTTTTTCCTCTTTTATAGAACGTGAAGTTTTTGTCTTTCAATAATGGCCTCTCCTCTTCAGTGCCAGACACCAGGATAACTTTTTTCCAGCCATTCCAAAGATCTGTTGTTGTTTCCTGAAACCACACAGTGGCTCATACACTAAGGTATAATAATACAAGATAGTGCTTGTAAAGATTTCAGCTAGACAAGCATCCCATTGGCACCAACTATTCATCCCTCCAACTCAGGCTGGGTTACATAGTTTGCTATCTCAGCTATAATACCTATACTTAATTTCCAGTGAATGTTAATTTAGATCTCACAGCCCAAACTGATGTATTATCGGAGCAGCTTGTCAGAATGAATTTTCAATTTCTTTAACACATTGAATTAAAACTACTGTAGCTGAGAAATTTACTTTTATTTAAATATTTATTAAATATTAATATGTCTCTTGCAATTTTCTGTTAGAGGTCACACTTATCGGACAGTTGCAAAAAACATAGAGGTTTAATACCAAACCAGACCAAATTCAGATCCAAATTCCCACTCATTAACTCTATGAACTGTGATTTGAGTTTCTAATTATTTTCTGCAATAAAGGTAAAATATTTACTCAGAAGGCTTACAAATAAAATACAGTGTTTATAAAACAAATAACAAAGCACAGTACATGACGTGTCCTCAACAAATACTAATTCCTATAAAATAATAAATGTAGTATAATTCCCAGAAATCCAAAAGATAAATATAATTGATTTGCATCAGTTACAGGGATCCAGAAATGTGCCTTTTAGTCTCTGGAGCCATTATATAGTAGGGAAAATAATGCAAGTCCTGCATTCTGAAGTAGAATCATTCCTCTGTTTGGCACTTCCTAGGTGCATGCCCACTGGCAAGTTGTATAGTTTCCTTCAACTTTATGTTTCTTGGAAATAGGTGCCTTACTTATAGGACTGTTTTGAGAGGAACATTAGATCCAATAACAAACACAAAATGTCAAACGCAGTACCAGGCAAGGAGTTGATACTCAAGCAACAGTAGCTAATAATACCTAAATAAGTTGTTAGCACCTTTCAATACAGAAGAATTTAAATATATATCCTACCGAAAGGCCAAGATGTAGTTCAGCTGTCAGCGTGTCTAAATGTATTAGTACAATATGGGCATTGTGCAAATGGATCCAAGATTGACTCCAGTCTTAAATACTTATATTCCTTGTGAAATAATTATTTTTGAAACATATAGGCTTGTATTTTATTACAGAATGATTCTCATATCTCTGAGGATATTTCTAAATTAATCTATTGGTATTGTTTGGGTAGAGATTAGATATATTTATCTTCTAGAGGACCCCTGTAATGTTTCAGTCTCCAATTTTATTAAACTAATGCCAGTTCCATTTGTTAACTTAAATATCCTTTCCTCTAGGAAGATGTTCCTTACTTAGGTGAGGTGTTCCTACTTTGGCTCTAGCTAAGTTTGGGAGTGCAAAGGTCACAGATGCCAGTGTCCATGTTTCGTTAAACACCAAAATTGTTGATTCTCAGGCATTGCTTTAGAAACTTCTTTGCTCCCTGCCTGAGCCTTCTGATCATGTATATGCCTGCAAATTACTAAACAGAATTATGGTGTCTTCTCTCCACATTTCAAATCTCACCTTAGTGCCTCTTAGAAGAGGAACCAAAAAGAAAAGCTTATATTGTCCCTGGCTTGGACCCTACAATACAACAACAGAGATCTTAGAAGGAATTGGTAGTAATAATGAGTTAACAATCACGGGATTTACCAGATAAAGAGTAAGATGTTCCCTCAATCATTCTATTTTCCTCTTTTAGGTCCATTACTACCAGATAACTAGGATTGCTGTGTTGAATAAATCAAGAGGATGAAATGAAATACAATGATAAAGTGCCCATTTGAACTGCACATGCTTTAGCTATACAAACAACTATCTGATTACTCTGCAGGTTGCCAGATGCAGCACAGGAATTGTGCAAACTGTATTCAGGATTCTAGTTGCTCAGGAAGGTTGCTGAGTGCTAAATTGATTGGCATACTTGTTTATATATTCATGTGACTAATAACTGAGGTTGTGGAATAATTAAATATCTATGTGGAATAAATAGCATACAAAGATAAGCCAGAAAAATTATATTTTCAAAGCAGAAGGAGGCTTACCAAGTTTATCTACTTTAGCATCAGCATTTAGATAATAGGAATTCTACAGAAAGGGATACCTGAAAGGTTTTTAAGTTTTCACTCTTTTTTTTCTTTAATGAAATTATTTCCTTTTCTCTACTTTTTAAAAAGTATTCTTTTAAAAGTGAATATAGCATATGTATAGTAAAGTCTACAAATCTTAAACATAAAACTCAATGAAATTTATACACATTTGTAACCATTTAACCACTACCCACATTGAGATATAGAATGTTTCCATCAACACGAAATAACTCCTCCTGTTCCACCTCACCCAGTACCTTCCAGAGGTAATTCCTGTTTTCATTTTTATTATCAGAGATTAGTGTTTTCTATCATTGTGATACATAGTGAATTATATAAATGTTCTCTTGGTGTTTGTGTTCTTTCATTCAATATAATACCTGTGAGGTTCAGCAATGCTGTTGTGTGTTATCAATAGCTTATTTATTTTTATTTTTACATAGCACTCTATTATGTAAATATATTGCACTTCATTTAAATGTTCTTTATGTACTAATTTTTAAAGCTGTTTCCACATTTTCGTTTTTATGAGAAGCTGCTATGAACACTCTAACATATGCTTTTGATTGCAATATACATTCTTGATTATATAATCTAGGAGTAAAATGTTGGGTCATGGTGTTGGCTTATGTTTACTTTAAATGGATATAAGGCTGGAAGTGATGTCTCATGCTGTAGTCCTAGCAATTTGGGAGGCTGAGGCAGTCAAATCACTTGAGTCCAGGAGTTTGAAACCAGCCTGGGCAACATGGTGAAACTTCGTCTCTACAAAAGATACAAAAATTAGCAAGGTGTGGTGGCTCACACCTGTAGTCTCTATTACTCAGGAGACTGAGGTGGAAGATCGCTTAAGTCTGGGAAGCTCAAGGTTGCAGTGAGCCATCATCATGATGGCAGCACTGCACTCCATCCTGGGTGACAGAGTAAGACCCCGTCTGATAAAAAAAGAAAAAGAAGATGTAGAACTATTTTCCAAAATGATTTACCTCATATATATCTTTATCAGAAAACAGAAGCATTCCACTTCCTGTTCATTCTCTCTAGCACTTGGAGTGCACATATTTCCAATACAGTCACTGAATTAGTGGTGTATTATTACAATAATATCATTTCTGGTTATTATTAAATTTATATACAATTAAATGGACATTTTTGGTATATACTTCTATGAATATAAGTTACATAGAGATTTTGTAAGCACCATTACAATCAGGATACAGAAGTATTACATCACCAGAAAATGTTTTCTCATGATGCCTTTTAAAGTCAAACCATACCCTTAGGATAATAACCTTCAGTTGCATCAGTGTTACTACAAATGATGTAATTTCATTCTTGTTTATGGCTGTGTAGTATTTCATGGTGTTCATGTACCACATTTTCCTTATTCAATCCACTGTTCATGGACATTTAGGTTGATTCGTGTCTTTGCTATTTTGAAGAGAAGACATGATGAGCATGCCAATTTATGGGTCTTTTTGATAGAAAAAAATTATTTACCCTTAGGTACATATACACTAAATAATGGGATGGCTGAGTAAATAGTAGTTCTATTTTTAATTCTTTAAAAAATTTCCAAACTGCTTTCCACAGTGACTGAGCTAATTTACATTACTACCAACAGTGTATAAGTTTTCCATTTTCTCTGCAGCCTTGACAACATCTGTTGTTTTTAGGCTTTTTAGTAATAGCAATTCCAATGGATATGACATGGTGTCTCATTCTGGTTTTGATTTGAATTTCTCTGATGACTAGTGATGATGAGCATTTGTTCATATGTCTGTTGGCGACTTATATGTCTTCTTTCGAGAAGTGTCTGTTCATGCCTTGTGCCCTCTGTTTAATGGGGTTGTTTTTAGTTTGTTGATTTGTTAAAGTTTCTTATAGATTCTGGATGTTAGACCTTTATCAGATATATAGTTTGTGAATATTTTTCCCACTCCGTGTTTTTTCTGTTTACTCTACTGATAGTTTCTTTTGCTGTGCAGAATCTCTTTAGTTTAATTAGGTTCCACTTGTCATTTTTTTTGTTTTTGCAATTGCTTTTTTAAGGACTTAGTCATAAATTCTTTGTCAAGGCAGAAGGCCAGAGGGGTATTTCCTAGGTTTTCTTCTAGGATTTTTATAGTTTGAGGTCTTACACTGAAGTCTTTAATTCATCTTAATTTAACTTTTGTTTATGATGATGGCAAGGAGTCTGATTTCATTCTCCTGTATAAGGTTAGCCAGTTGCTCCAGTATCATTTATTAAATAAGAAATTCTTTCCACATTGCTTATTTCTGTCGACTTTTTTGAAGATCAGTTTGTGGTAGGTGTGTGACTTTATTTCTGCATTCTGTATCCTGTTACATTGATCTTTGGGTTTGTTTTCGTACTAGTACCACGCTATTTGGGTACTACAGCCTTGTAGTATAGTTCCAAGTTAAGTAATGTAAAGCCTTGGACTTTGTTCTTTTTGCTTAGGATTGGTTTGGCCATTTGGGCTCCTTTTTTGGCTTCAAATGAATTTTTGAATATTTTTTTTCTAGTTCTATGAAGAATGGCACTGGTAGTTTGGTAGAAATAATATTGAAAATGTGGATTGCTTTGGGCAGTCTAAACATTTTAATGATCTTGATTTTTACAATCCATGAGGCTGAAATTTTTTTCATTTGTTAGTGTCATCACTGATTTCCTTCAACCATGTTTTGTAGTTCTATTTGTAGAGCTCTTTCATCTCCTTGGTTAGATATGTTCCTAGCTATTATATTTTATTGTTGTGGCCATTGTAGATGGGATTGTGTTCTTGATTTGGCTGTCAACTTTAATGTTATTGATATATAGGAATGCTACTCATTTTTGTATGTTGCTTTTGTCTTGAAACTTTACTGAAATTGTTTAACAGGTCTAGGAGTCTTTTAATGAAGTCATTAGAGGTTTCTAGGAATATAATCTTATTATCAGTGAAGGGAGACAATTAGACTTACTCTTTTTCTGCTTCAATGCCTTTCATTTATTTCTCTTGCCTAATTGCTCTGGCTAGGGCTTCTAGTCCTATCTTGAATAGGAGCAGTGAGAGTGGGCATTCTTGTCTTCTTCCAGTTCTTAGGGGAATGCTTCCAGCTTTTGCCCATTTGGTATGATGTTGGCTGTGGGTCTGCCATAGATGGCTTTTATTATTTTGAGGTATGTTACTTCAATGACTAGTTTGTTGAGGGTTTTTATTATAAGGGGATACTGGATTTTACTGAAAGCTTTTCCTGTGTCTATTGAGATAATCATATGGTTTTTGCTCTTATTTCTAGTTTTGTGGTGAATTACATTCATGGATTTGTATATTTTGAGCCAACATTGTGTCCCAGGAAAAAAGTCTACTTGACTGTGTTCGATTAGTTTTTGATGTACTGCTAGATTCAGTTTGCTACTATATGGTTTAGAATTTTTGAGTCTATGTTCATCTGGAATATTTTCCTGTAGTTTTCTTTTGTCATTGTGTCTTTACCAGGTTTTGGTATCAGGCTGATACTGGCTTTGTGTTAGAGAAGAGTCTCTCCTCTTTAATTTTTTGAAATAGTTTCAGTAGAATTCTTCTTCATATGTCTGGTAGAATTTGGCTGTGAATTCTTCTGGTTTGGAGCTTTCTTTTGGTTAGTAGGGTTTTTATTATTGATTCAATATTGTAACTAATTATTGGTCTGTTTAGAATTTCAGTTTCTTCCTGATTCAATCTTGGAAGATGTGTAATTCCAGGAATTTATTTCTTCTAGATTTTCAATTTTGTGTTCATAGAAATGTTCATAATAGTATCTGAGGAAAGTCTTTATTTCTGTGGGATTTGTTAGAATATCTGTCATTTCTGGTTGTATTTATTTGGATCATCTCGCTTTTTTTTTTTTCTTTTACTGATTTAGCGAGCAATCTATTACTCTTGGTTTTCCTTTCAAATAAACTGCTTTGGGTTTCACTGATTCTTTGTATGGATTTTGGGGTCTTAATTTCACTCAATTCTGCTCTGATTTTGTCATTTATTGTGCTATCTTTGGAATTGTTATTTTTCTAGTTCCTCTAGGTGCAATGTTATGTTTATTTGGGACCTATCTTCTTAATGTAGGTGTTAAGCACTATAAACTTTCCTCTTAAGGCTGATTTTCTTGCATTCCAGGGATTTTGTTATGTTTTGTTTCTTTTTTATTTCAAAGGACATTGCTTTGATTTCTGCCTTAATTTAGTTGTTTTTCCAAAAGTCACTCAGGAGCAAGTTGTTTACGGTTCATGTAATTGTGTGGTTTTGAGACATCCACTTGTTATTGATTTCTATTTTATTTCCTTTTGGTCTAAGAATACACTTTGTATGATTTAAATATTTTTTAATTTATTGAGACTTGCTTTATGGTTATGCATGTGGTCGATCTTACAGTGTGTTCTGTGTAACTGTGAGAAGAATGTATTTGCTGTGGTTGTTGGATGGATTATTCTGCAGATGTCCATTAGGTCTAATTGGTCAAGTGACAACTTTGAGTCCAGAATTTTTTGTTAGTTTTCTGCTTTAATGATTTGTTTAATGCCTTCAATATGATCGTGAAATCCCCGACAATTATTGTGTGCCTTTCAAAGTCTTTTCATAGGTCTAGAAGTACTTATTTTATGACTCTGGTTGCTCCAATGTTGGGTGCATATATATGTAGGATTGCTAAGTCTTCTTTATGAATTGAACCCTTTTTCATTATGTAATGCCCTTCTTTGTCCATTTTTACTCTTGATGTTTTAAAGCGTGTTTTATCTGATATAAGAATAGCTATCTTGCTCTTTTTTGTTTTCCATTTGCCTGATAGATCTTACTCCATCCTGTACCTTGATCTTATGTGTGTGTTACATGTTACATGGATCACTTGAAAAGCAGAAGTTTCAGTCATGTTTTTTATCCAACTTGCCACTCTATGCCTGTTAAGTGGGATGTTTAGACTCTTTACTTTCAAAGTTAATATTAATATATGAAGTTTTGATTATTTTTTTGAGTCATTAGCTAGTTGCTTTGTAGTCTTGATTGTGTAGTTCCTTTATACAGTCTGGGGCCTCTGTACTTATGTGTGCTTTTGTAATAGAAGGTATTGTTCTTTGGTTTTCATGTTCAGAACTCCCTTAATCATATCTTGTAAGGTTACTCTAATGTCAAAGAAATCTCTTAGCAATTATGTGCCCAGAAAATATTTTATTGCTCTTTCCCTTATAAAGCTTAGTTTGGTGGGATATGAAGTTCTTGGTTAGAATTTATTTTCTTTTAGAGTGCTAAAAATAGGTTCTAATCTAGTCTGACTTGTACAATTTCTGCTGACAAGTCCACTGTCTACCTGATGGAATCCATGTGTAAATGATATGACCCTTTTGTCCAGCTGCCTCTAAGATTTTTTCTTTTACATTGACCTTAGAAAGCCTGATGACTATGTATTTTGATAATGGTCATCTTGCATAGTATCAAGCAGGGGTTATCTAAATTTCTTGAATTTCTGTGTCACCTCTTCTAGAGAGATTAGGAAATATTTTATGAATTATATCTTTATATATGTTTTCCAATTTGCCTACTCTCTCTTCTCTCTCAGAAATGTTAGTGATTAATAGGTTTTGTTTATTTACATAATACCATATCTTCTAGAGTCTGTTGATTTTTTCCATTTTTTTTTTCTTTTTGTCTGACTGGATTGATTCAAAAGACCAGTCTTCAAGCTCTGAAATTATTTCCCTCAGCTTGATCTTGTCTATTGTTGTTAAGGCTTCCAACTGTATTTTGAAATTTCTGTAGTGAATTTTTAATTCTGTAAGTTCAATTTGTTTTTTCTTTTAAAATGACTGTGTCATCTTTCATGTCTTGGAGCATTTTTCTGTCTTCCTTGTACTGAATTTCAACTTTCTCTTGAATTTCATTTTTTCCTGCCACCCAGAAGAATTCTACGTCTGTCATTTCAGAATTTTCAATCCGATTAGTATCCCTTGCTGGGAGATTAGTGCAATTATTTGAAGATAAGAAACACTGGCTTTTTGAATTGCTGAAGTTCTTGCACTGATTCTGTCTCATCAGAGGGCACTAGTGTTTTTTTGTGTTTTTTGTTTTGTTTTGGTTTTTGTGAAATTGCTTTTGTTTAAATGGGGCTTCTTGTTGTTGTATTCTTTTTTCCTTGAGAGTTTGACTGTGGTGTATGGTGTGTGTAGTAGATTATCTTTGTTTCTGTGTGCTTTCAGAGGGCCAAGGCTCTGTATGGGTTCCTTAGTTGTAGGTAATTTCTTGTGTTGGGTTTCATGGGCTTCGTGTGTTGAAGGAATTTATTTTTCTTTGGTGGTTTAATTCAGTCTCCAATCCAGTAAACAGTCTTTAAGAGTAAGGGTTGGCAGATAGACTCTTACTCAGGGCATGGATATGCAGCATGAGGAGGGGAGATAGGAGCAAGAGATGACTCCTTCAACAGTCTATTCCTTGGGCTTAGTGGAGCCTGCTTCAGTTACTAGTGCCATGTCTGCATTTCTATAACCCCAAGGACAGCTTTGACAGGACCCCTTCCCCACCATTTTAGCAGTTCTAATAGATATATAGTGAATTTCCACTACAGTTTTTTGTTTTTGTAATTGTTAACAATATTGAGCTTCTTTTAATGAGATTGTCTATTTGTTTTGTACTACTGAGTGTTGAGAGTTCTTTAAATATTTTACATTCATATTGTCTCTCTATTGAAAAGACTTTTATTCCTACCATTTGGAGTCAAAGTCATTTCGTAATTAGGTTCCAGACTGATAGTACACATCTTGTATAATAATGATGTTATTCTATGGACAGTTTGTTACTAATTGCAGCATTTCTTTGGAAAGCCCTATCTTAAGTATCTATACAGCAGTTTTAAAGCATGCCATTCCCATTATGTTTTCTTTCAACTGCATAATCAAATTGCTGCCCAAAAAAGTCTTTTATTTCTATTATTTCCATTATATATATATATATATACATATATATATATATGTATATATATATATATATACATATATATATATATGTATATATATATATATATATATAATGAATTTCTTCATGTCTGCATCACTACTTGATAATGAGTTCCTTGAGGAAAGTGTATATGTCTTATTAAAATTGGGTTTCATTAAATGTCAGTGTTATTTGTTCTTCATGTAAACTTTGTTTTCTTCTGAATAGTGGCATTAGCCTTTATTTTCTCTCAAATTTATGGATTTTATATACACTATTTTATAAATGTTTGTGCGTGTTTTCCATTATTTTATAGGACTTTCATAATAGGAAGATATTTGATATTTAAAAAATCAATCATATATTGTAGAAAAATAACATGTAAGTCATTAATTTATCTGAAAACATAAAAAGTAATTCGTTGAAGTTCTAAACTACCAGATGAAATAATATTTTTATTGCTACAAAATCAATTTAGCAGTATCATTTGTGAAAAATTCGCTGAAAAGTTTTTGAGCTACAATTTAAAGCACAATTATTTGGCAGTATAGACAATATGATAATACCTAGCCAATGAAGGTAATCATTATGTCACTTTGGTTATAGCATTTTTTAATTTAGGCCTTAGATTTTTCAACTATGAATTAAATGTTTTTCTTCATGATATTGAGATTATTTCCAGCTATAATGCCTTTCTAGCTTTCAAAATAGCCCGTTATCTCTAAATTTTTTTAAAGAGGAAAGAAAACACTAATTTTCAGCCTGAGTTTATTTGATTAATGGACTTTGAAAAATAGATGTTAACCAGTGTGTTAGAACATAATGCTTCAGGCTGTTTTCCTTAAAGACACAAAGTAAAGTCCTGCAGAATTCTATTTCTAATAAGAAAAATGTATTTCATCATCAAGATATGTTCATTCAAAATTTCTTGTCTTTATCATGAAATTTGCACTGAGAGAAAAATAATTTGTTTTCTTAAAATTACACAAAAATAACTACCATTTCTTTCAAAAATGGACACAATGATATGTGTCAGGCAGTTTGCTTAAGGAATTCAGAAAATATATCCTCAAAACACAGAAAGTTGGTTTCATTCTTGAGTCAGTGTGATCTTTATTGCATTAGTAGCTGAGTTGCTACTGCGACTTTCATGATAGTGCTTTTGTTTCCATCAACCCCTTTGGCTGTCATGCCACTCCCTAGACATACCCAAGCCCTGTGTCTCAAACAACATACAACAATAGAACATTTTGAATTTGAATGAGGTATTTATGACTCTACTCTTACACCACTCCATTCTGCTGTGAGAAATAAATTTAAAATACATAAATCTATTATGGTGTGTAAATCATTTCCACACTCCCATTCTTGATTATAAAGACCCAAGTAAGATGGCCTAGAAGATTCATCCTAATATATTCATTTATCATATCATTATCATCCCTGACACCCTCCTTAATTTTACTTATGTTTTATAGATTTTTTTCTATAAAAACTTTTATTTAGAAACCTTTTTTTCTTAAAATTATTCATTGAGTGTTAAACTAAAAATCTTCATAATTATTTTGTTTTTCATGGGTCTCTCATATTTAAATTTTTGAAGTTTAGCCATTTCTTTTTTCATTTGGAAAGTGATGGGCAGATTACAATCAAAATTTAAAATACATGTATTCTAATTACAACAAAATACCAGAAAGATAGCATCAATGCCAAAAAAGAAAAAAAAGAGAGACGATTCAAGTAAACATAATTAGAAATGACAAAGGGCTGTTACCACTGATCCCACAGAAAGACAAAAAACTCCTTACAGACTACTAGGAACATCTCTATGCACACAAACTAGAAAATCTAGAAGAAATTAATAAATTCCTGGACTAATATAACCTCACAGGACTGAACCAGGAAGAAATTAAATCCCTGAACAGACTAATAATGAGTTCCAAAATTAAATCATAATACAAAGACTATCAACCAAAAAAAGCCCAGGACCAGAGGGATTCACAGCTGAATTCTATCGTATGTATAAAGAAGAGATAATACCATTCCTGCCAAAACTATTTTAAAATATTGAGGAGGAAGGATTCCTTGCTAACTTACCCTATATGAGGATATCCTATATCAGGATGAGGCCAGCATCATCCTGATACCAAAACCTGGCAGAGATACAACAAAAATAGAAAACTTCAGGTCAATATCCTTGATGAACACTGACACAAACATTCTCCAAAAAAATCTGGCAAACTGAATTCAGCAGCACATCAAAAAGCTATTTGACCATGATCAAGTAAGCTCTATCTCTGGGATGCAAGGTTGATTCAATGTATGTAAATTAATTAATGTGATTCATCACATAAATAAAACCAAAAACAAAAATACCATGATTATCTCAATAGATGGAGCATAATAAAGCCTGCCCAAAATTTTGCATCAGAAAAAATGAAATCAAGATCCAGATAATAAGAAAAATAATACAAAGATAATGCTAATATTAAAAGTAATTGAAATAATATTTATTTAGTGTCTACCATGTGGCAGTTGCTTTTAAAAATGATTTCATTAATTCTTTAATATGACATTTTACATGAGAAAGTATTAACCCCAGGAGAAGGGAAGAATACTGAGATGAGAAAATGTAGGTGATTTGCTCAAATATAGTCCATAGAGAAGTCAGAATTTAAGCCTATTTTTGCCTCCACAAATATTCTTGTTCTCCTATGACATTACTTTACCTTTCTCTTTGCCAAGTAAAACTATGTTATACAGGTCAATATATTTAATATCTTTGGAAATCATTTTTTCTTCTAAAATATGGGGACAATATTACTTATATTAAATATTTTTTAGTACAAACTGTGAAAATATACTTATGTTTTCAACCGTATGTTATTAAATATTCATTCATTCAATAACATTTATTGAGAAGCAACTTTGTGGCAGACTCCCCTGTAAGTATTCTAAGTACTACAGTAATAAATAAAAATAACACAAACCCCTGCCTTCAAAGCATTTTTATTCCAGTGTGGTGAAACAAACAATTAAAAAAACAATCAAATACGAGATTCATATTTTGCTTTGAATTGCAACATAGACCTAAAAATGACTGAGAGTTCTGTATGTAATTAGGATGTAGAAAGATGCAAAAGAATGTTGCTTTCATGCTAAGAATGAGAATAGCCAGATAATCTACAAAAGCAAAAATTTTTTTGACCCTATCCGAGAGCTGAGGTCACAAGGCAACAAAGGGGAACTGAATTTCAAAGAGTAACAAGTGCTTCCAAGGAGACCAGACATATGAACTGTTTCACTTTTACCAAACATGGGAGTAAGAAACAGTCCCCATAGAAGAGGGTAAGAATAAATCCCCATAGAAGAGGAAAAGAATTTATTACAAATTTCTAAAGGCCCAGTGTGGAATAGCACACCAATTTAATATAATGGCAAGCCCAGAAATGACAGTGCACACTTCCTCGGAAGTAACTTTTTTGGGTACTCACAAAGAAGCATAGCGGTTAGACCAAGGCCCAAAGGAGCTGTTCTCAATGGCACAGTCCTAGGAAATGTGTCAGCTGCTGCTGCAAGAGACACCCAAACATCACCCGCTTCCTAAAACTCTTCTCTCACACATTCAAAAGAAGACTTTATACCACTAAGGAAAGGGCATCAAAACTTTTGATACCTAAAGTCACTTTTGGAGGAGTAAACATAGAACATTCTGCCTTCTCAAGGTTAGAAAAATCTCTTTATCTCAAGGAACCAAATGAAGACCAGGGCTATTACTGTTGCTGATGATTATTATATTTTTCAAAAGAAGGGTAAAAGTGAAAGCCACCTGTAACTGGGATATGAGTAAGAAAGTTTCTCATGCTCAAGATCACCCACAGACATGAGGTTGTATTGATCATAATGAGAAAATGGATGAAGGAGTTGAAAAGGCTCAGTCTTAAACCTAGAAGCTCAGGCCTTACCTCAATAGAGGGTGGACAAAGAAGATTGAGAAATATTTCCTGCCTGGACCATTAGCCTAGCACTGAATAAAAAGTAACAAAAATCTATTACTGGAGAAGTGTGAACTATGTGGGAAAAATAAATTGCAATAGCAAAAATAACACCTAACCTTAACTGGTGGCTAGATTGACCCAATATGATACATACACCAATGACTGGATAAGAAAGAAAAATATCCATTTCCAGTGGAAATGTCTCAGTATCTACTTTTTTAAAAAAACACAAAACCTTTTACTTAATCAAAAATAACAATGTATGTAAACAAGAACAAAAATTATATACTTTCAAAACATAAACTCAAAGATGACTTAGGTAGTGGAATTACTCTACAGCGACTTTAAAATAATGCTAAAACTAGGTTAAAGTTTAAAACAATATTTAAAACTAGTTTAAAGTTTCTTGTGTGTTGTGGGCTGAATTCTGTCATCACAAATTATATGTTGGAGATCTGACCAACTCCACAGTACCTGTGACTGTATCCTTATTCAGAAATTGGGTTTTGCAGATATAACTATTAAGGTAAAATGAGATCATATTGGATTAGGGTTGGCATTAAATCCAATATGAATGGTGTCCTTAAAGGCAAAAAAGAAGACACGAACACACAGATACAGATGCATAACGGAGAAGGCCGTGTGAAAATGGAGGCAGAACTTGGAGGGATGAATCTATATATCAGAATACCTACGATTGTTGGCAACTACCAAAAGTTAGAACAAACAAGAAAACATTTTCCCTAGAGTCTTTAGAGAAAGTGTGTCCTTGCTGACACCTAGATCTCAGGCTTCCAGTCTCCAGAACTGTAAGAGATTAAACTTTTGTTGTTTTAAGCCACCTAGTTTGTGGTGATTCATTACAGCAGTCCTAGGAAACTAATGCATACTATCAATGGTGGAAAACATGCAAGACTAGAAGGAAGAATGGGGAATTTCAGCAGAGACATGAAAAAATATGTTTAAAAATTTATTTGGAACTCCTGGAAAAAATACAATATCATCTATAAAACAATTCTTCAATGGATTTATCAGCAAAATGAACATGACTGAGTTTTCTAGGTAAATAATTCGCAAAGTGAAAATTTCTTTTGGCAGAAGGAATATGATTAGTTGTTAATTTGAATCTACAAAAGAAATAAAGAGATGTGGATATGGTAAAGATGAAGGCATGTATTAAACACATATTCTCCTTATTTTTAATTGATTTTAAAAATAATGAGCTGACTAAAGCAAAGAAAGTAACTATGTACTGAGTTTTGCATTACATATACATCATTAAATTTTATTAAAAATAGCTTAAAGGGTAGAAAAAAATTAGTATAAGATTCATACAATCTGCAAGAAGTGGTATAATATCATTCCATAGCTCTCTATGGTAAGTTAAAAACATATATTTTAAAATGTATACAAATATGTGAATAAAAAACCTAAAAATAATTTGACATTGGAGATAGAATGAGTTCATTAAAAACTCACACTGCAAAATGGCAGAGAGTGTAGATTAAGAGTAAAAGAGACAAGACAAATAACAATCAACTATCAATGGTAGACAAAAATATAACCATATCAATATTAAAATAATAGTCAATACAAATATAATGTAAACTATACGTCACACAACAAAACTTTAAAAATTCGTAAATCAAAAAATCATCAAATAAAAAAATAGGAAAATTTACAATTACTTTTTGAGACTTCACTACTGTTTTTTTTTCAGTATTTAATAGAATGAGTAAACAGATAAATCAGTAAGAATATATAGGACATATAGCATTCCAAATGCTAATAGACAACTTTACCCAACTGGCATTTTTAAGACACTTTATTTTGAAAAGAGTAAGACAGAAAAATAGTAAAAAAGAAAGTAAGATACTTTCTTTTTATAGGCAGATTGAATATTCACTAAAATTGTAGTTGATTAAAAACAACAAGTTTTTGTTTTTAAATTTTTTTGAGACAGTGTTTCACTCTGTCACTCAGGCTGGTGCAACTACGGCTAACTACAGCCTTCACCTCCTGGGCCTAAGCAATCATCCTCTTTCAGCCTCTTGAGTTGCTGGGACTACAGATGTGGACTATCATGCCTGGATCAGTTTTATATTTTTTGTAGAGATGGGGTTTCGTTATGTTACCCAGGCTGATCTTGAACTACTGAGCTTAAGTGATCCTTCTGCCTCAGCCTCCAAAAGTGCCGGGATTATAAGCTCGAGCCACTATATTAGTCCATTTTCATGCTGCTGATACAGATATACTCAAAACTGGGCAATTTACAAAAGAAAGAGGTTTAATGGACTTACGGTTTCATGTGACTGGGGAAGCCTCATAATCATGGCAGAAGGCAAGGAGGAACAAGTCATGTCTTACATGGATGGCAGCAGGCAAAGTGAGAGCTTGTGTAGGGAAACTCCTATTTTTAAAATAATCAGATTTTGTGAGATTTATTCACCATCATGAGAACAGCACAGGAAAGACTCTTTCCCATGATTTAATTACCTCCCACCAGGTTTTTCCCGTGACTAGTGGCAACTGTGGTAGCTATCTTCAAGATGAGATTTGCATGGGGACACAATCAAACCATGTCAGCCACCATGCCTGGCTGCAACAAGTTTTTAATAATTGAATTTATTCTCTGTTCACATGGAGTTAAATTAGAAACCAATAATAGAGAGCTATCTAGAAATTTCCTGAGTACTTGGAAATTAAGCAATATAGTTCTAAATAATAACTAGATCAAGGATAAAATTTCCCAGGAAATTGATTTTATTTTGTACTTGGTGAAAAAGAAAAACACAACACAGCAACATGTATGAGATGAAACTAAATTAGCAATTATTGGGATTTTTATAAAATTAAATGCCTACATTAAGAAATAGGAAAGATTGCAAATCACGACATAAAGCTTCCAACATAAAAAATAATAAGAAAAAGTCAGAGATCCACCATCTCATGTCACCACAGACCAAAACACACATCACTTCTTAAGTCTCTATTAAATGTTCCTTTCTAAGAAACTGGATTTATCACTCTCTTTTTTTGCTCTCTCAGCTTCCTCGGGCCCTGAAGCTTGATTCCATAGACCCACCAACTATGAAACATATGGCAAGCTAGCCAGAAACTGAGAGACCAAGAAATGCACAACAACTGTGGCATTTTTAGGCAAAATCTCAAGTGGCAACCACTTTTGAATGCTTATGGGTGAGTATGGAGATGCCCTGAAAATGTGAAGTGTTTAGAGTCACCTTTACTCCAGTTCCCAGTGACTGTTAGCTCAGAGACCGCACACGTGGTAAGAAAGGCAGCCAGCAGCTGCTGCAGTGGATGGCTGCTTCTGTTGGATGTTTGGATGGTGTTGGAGCCCAGGTAGCAGCAAAAGCAGAATAAAATTTCTTGAGTAGAAATTACAACTAGGAAAATGTTGTGCTTAAAAAAACTCTATAGTCAAAAGTTGACTTTGTTAAAACTACTATTTGGGCGATTCATGTATACACAGGTATTCTTTTAAGACTCCTTTTCTTTCTCTGTAAAACATCTCAGTCAACTGAATCTTAGATCTGTTTCTCCATTTGCTTCTATCTGCCCCTCCTTCCTCTTACCACCCTTTGTTAGGGGTGAAAGTGTAAGTAGGGGATGGGGATGGGGGAGGGTCCAACACTGCCGTGGTTGGGGATCCAAGGGAGGAATCTGTATAGGTAAGGAACACTGGGGTTTTAAACCTGGAGTTATTCCCACTCCATTCATGTTCCTGTCCAATGAGAGGAGTTCTTTTAAACTTCCTCTGGGGTGATTGCCCTTTGACTCTGATACCAGATTGGCTGCTTGGTCTGTGGCAGAGCCCCCTCCTCCCAGAGCCTTCCTCCCCCATTTTGGACAAAGAGGCCCATCTGGATTCCTCAACCTATCCCGGGCATGGGAAAGTAAGACAAAGAACTCTAGGTTCCCGGATAGGGGCATGGATGGAGGTGTGGCGTTGGGAAGCTCCTGCTTTTGAAACCACGCCCCTTGTGGACTCGGGAAGAGAAGTTTTTTTTCCCTAACAGCCCGTCAAAACGTCTCCAAGTTACTGGTGGTGAATCCCTATGTGTCTGCAGCAACCTCGATTCTTGCCTCCTCAGAAAAAAGAATTTCACTGAGGGGCACAAGGCAGAAAATCACAGAGACTGAGGTAAGTTTCAGACTAGGAGTAAACATTTTTTAAAAAGCTTTAGAATAGGAAAGAAAGGAAGGTACACTTGGAAGACACCCAAGCTGGCATTGTGAAGGTCAAGTGCAGCATTTAACCTTGATCCTATGACTTTATATGCTGACCCACTCCTGGCATCTTGTACCACTTTGCCATGATTCTTTGCTTAGCGTCAGCTGGCTGCATGCAGAGTGCCCTTCTTAGGCTTGGGAAGTGAGCAAGCAGTGTGTTTAGGAAGCTGTATGCATGCCCATTTGAGGCTTTCTTCCCTTTCCGGTTGTATATCACCAGAAGGTCATACTCTTATCATTTTGTCTCTTAATGAACATGCCTAGGAAGTTGCCTCTCTCTTTTGCCTACATTTAATTAACACTTTAATGTGGCAGCTGTGGACCATCAGGAGATTCTCTCCTTGGCACCAGTCGCCAAATTATGATTTTTAGAGAAGCAATGTGATAAATGTCAAATGATACCCGATGATCACCTGACATTTCTGGTGGGTTGGGGAAGAGTCCTCTCCTGCCCTGCTCATGCCTGTGTAACTACCTGTAACACCTTGATGCCAAGAGAGACCTTTAAGAAGGAAATTTCTGACAGCCTGAGATCCCCTAGGAAAAACAGAAAGCTGCCAAAGACTGCTGTTTGGAGAAACACGTTTTTCCTCAGGGAATCCCAAGCATTGTACCAGACAGATTCCTCTTAGGTCTAAGGCTCTGCTCTCTTTGTTATTTTGTTACTTGATTGCTTTGGCTTTTCAGGGCTATGAGAGATTGCTTAGTATTGTGGGAGGACTTAACCCTCCTGTATAGTGGCTTGTAGTCATGAGAGCTACAGTCTTGTTTATAAGTGGTTATTACTACAGGGGACTATTTGGCTTTTCACATGTTTTAGCCCTAAAACTGCATACTTTCTTAGTACTCTTCCTTAAAGTGCTCTCCCTAAAGCCAGTAATCTAATTAAGGAAAAAGCTAAGTTAAAAAGACCACCTATCAAACTAAATCATTTTTTGAAACTGTTTGTAAAAAAAATTACATCTTTAAAGAAAGTCTCCCATTTCTAAGGGCATGTCTCTGTCTCTGCACTTAAACCACTAGGAACTTTAACTATGGGGAAGACAATGGCTTAAAGTTTATGTAACAAACTATGCTTTTGTTTAGATCTAAGTTCTGTGACTTTGAGATGTAAATTTTCTACCTTGTTTTGTCTGAAGTTTATTTTTGGACATGCGGATTTAGAGTTGCTTCCCTAACAGTTGCTTAGGGCATGAACAGATACTCTAGAAATTAGTAGTCTTAAGAGAAACTTCAAAAACTGGCAAATGAGAAATGTCATAAATTTATAGTATTTGCTTCTGTGAATCATTATACCTATATATTTATATATGTTATATGTATGTGATATTTCACCACAAAAATGTGTGAAAGAGTGCTAATCAATTGGCTCAAAGGAAAATTAAGCACTTAAATATTTTATCAGAAAAATAGAAGCTAGCTCAAATGTTTTTAGTTAATGTGACTTTAGTAATCTTTGGTAAATAAAACTAGTTTCAAAATTCTCTTCAGTTATTGAAAATCTTAAAGTCATGTGAAATTAAGTAATGCTAGGGTTTTCACTAGAAATTACGGTTACTACAAGTTAGAAAGTAGTTAGTAAATATAATTAAAACTACTGAGGAAGGAGACCCTTAATCCTCTCAAGCTTCTAATACCACTTCCCCTTAGGCTTCTACATTGCATTTCAATAGGAGAGGTAAAAGCTAGCAGACAGGGCACCACCCTTAATTGCACCCCTATAGATCACAGGCATGGTATGGAGGAATCTTTCCTGAAGGCATTGTTTTTGCTTAAACACAATGACCTAAGTCACATACCCCACACCTACTTCATGGATCAAGATCCTTTCACATGTAATTTCTAGAATTGTAAACCTTTAAAAGGGGTTAGGATTTTCTAGTCAGCGAGCTTGGTTGTTAAGGTGTCCATACCTACAGCAACTCCCAGCCAAATAAATCACCACTTCCTTCCCAGTTCGGTGTTTGAGAGATTTATTTGCGGCCGCTCCTGCGTCACTACTAGACATAGGAGAAACTAGTCTACATACAGAGTATATAAATGAAGAAAGGTGTGTTTTTGGTAAATGTTATAAAAACATAATATGGTTTTTACTGAAGGAAAAAGTAATTTGATCTAGTTTAGAGACTGTTAAAGGGTTATTAAAAATAAAAGAGATCTGAGTTGAGCTTGGAGGCTGAACCATGTTCAAATGTGAGTCTCTGTAAGCAGAGGTAACTATGTTCAAAGGCACCTACAAAAAAGAAAATTATGCAGCTGCAACATAAAATACCTCTGAGACCTACAGTATCAAGAAGGTAGTCAGTGTCCAAGAAGGGAAAAACCAAATAACTATTGAAACCAGACCAGACAATGTGAAGGAATTGTTCTGTTTTGTAGATCCTATCATCAGTTTCCTGAGGAACTTTTACTAAAATGCACTGTGAGAGTGGTAAATGCTGTGAGTAAGGGAATGCTTTTGTGTGGGCATCTCATTACTGCAGGAAAACTGAAACACAGTTCAGAAATGTTTATCAAATTTGCTGTTTCCTCTTTCCCTCGAGGATCCTACAGATGCTTGGATCCTTATGGAATGGGGTCTTTTTTGTCGTTCTGGTAAAAAAAAAAATCTCCTGATGGTATTCCTTGGGTGCATTATGTTTCTACTATTTAAATTATTAATGTTATATATCTTTCATTGTTTCATATCTTCTGAGAAAACAAAAGTTATGGAATTCTGAAAGCTAAAGACAATTAAATAGTCTGTGAATATACTCTGTTTAAAATGCTACTGGACCTGATCTGTTTTCCATTGCTAAAGAACTGCTACTAAAGTGGTACCATATCAAGCATCCTCTCTAAAGGCTTGGGGACCATTGTACAATCTCTTACTTGAGATTGTAAAAGCCAGATACAGGGGTGGAGTGTGCAGGCTGAAGCAACACTATCTTGGATGCCAGTCTGCCTTGTTAGTTTTTGATTAACTCTAGTTCCTGGAAAGCCTATGGGATTTCCAGTTTATCTATTGCTCTCTGTTTAAGAGCAGATACTGTTCATAAATCCTGCCCTTGGATCAAATAATCTTAGTGTTATCGTAGGTCAATTGTTCTACACCTCCCTTCTGAAGTACTTCTGCCCTATGGTTATCAGCCCTAGGTCTTGGGGGTAATGGCCCAGGGATCTACCACCGTATCACCCCACTGCTGTGGAGAACACAAACATGGCTTCTGTTTATAAGTTCTGATTAAAGGTGTCTTTCTAAGAATAATAATAAATAAATAATGAGAAAAAGATGAGCATGTTAAATACAAAGGAAACAGAGGGAAAGAAATAACAAAGTGCAGAAATCAATAAAAAAAAAATCCATGTAACAAAAAGTTAATTGAATAAATTAATAAGACTGATAAATCTTTAGCTAGGCCAATCAAAAATAAAAAGAGAAAGGCAGGAAAATAGGGTCTTAGGCAGGAATTCTAAGGCTGATTCACACTTCAACTATGACAGGAATTGTCCTCCTCATGGGGCGTATGCAAAGTAAGTGACTTTGTAATGTTACTTCATCATCTTCATTTACATAGGGCATAAACAAAATAACAAATAAAATTATCTAGGGGGTATTTAAACTCCCCAAAATTCTGTAAAGGGGAACTTGAGCCCTCATGCTTGGGTCTGCTCCCACACTGTAAAGTGTACTTTGATTTCCAATAAATCTCTGCCTTTGTTACTTCATTCTTTCCTTGCTTTGTCCAATTATTTGTTCAAGACTCCAAGAAACTGTACACCCTCCACAAGTAACATATTTTGGTAAGCCAGCCAGGAGAAGGTAGGCCCAAATTTCAGATTCATTTTTCTCCTTTCTCCTTTTCCTTTCTGCTCCATACAGGGGAATCTCATTCTCTCCCTTTTTCTTTCTAACTTGGGACCCTTAGTGAGCAGCATCTAAACACGGAGACAACTGCAGGTTTCTGGCCATGGACAGTGAAACTAAGGGACTTCCATGTGGAGGAGCCTAAATGCCACTGCCTGGTTCACTTAAGAGACCTGGGATTTTTCTTTTTCTTTTCCTCTCTTTCTTTTCAATCTTTCAGTGGATATTTCCTAGTAACTCCTTGGAAATTGAAAGCAAGTGTCTGGGGTCTCTTTGGGATATTGTCTGAAGGCCTAGGAGTGAATGGGAATAATTGCTCTGCCCAGAAGGGGGAGGTCTCTTTTTTTTTTAATCTTTTCCAGGTGTGGTCCCCCATCCCTACCTGTGGTGCAGCTCAGGGCAAACTTGCAACTTAAACCTTCTTTTCTTATGCCAAATTGTTCCCTTATCCTACTCAACTGGCTAAGGATAAAAAAGCTCACCCAGCATCCAGTTCCTCTCATTACAGTTCATGGCTATTCTTATAAAGCTCATGGTAGGCTCTGGAGGGAAAGCATGCAAAATGGCCCCGTGCCCACCTAAAGTCAGAGACATCTGACACTCCAAGATTGGACCCCACAAAGGGATTCCCTGAGGGATCCTGGGGACCTCAACCCCTTAAAAGGGGATATTCTTGGCAGAGGTTCTGAGGTCTAACCTCAGAGTACTAACCCCTTAGAATTTTCTCTCAGAGTTGTAATGTGTTTGGCTCCAATATTGTTTGGAATTTGGAGTTGACTGTTGAATGGGAAAGTGGGATAGCATTGGAAGATTCCATTCTTTTGTGCTGCAGTTCTAAGCAGGGTCCTGGTTAACCTGCAACATTCTCCTTTGGGGCTGTTTGGCCCCAGTGTTCTTTGGAGTCTGGGGAGATTTGGCCTTTAAAAATCAAACTGCCATGGAGACTGCTTTACAAGTAATTTTGGTTCACAGCCTTCATTGGATTATCTACTGGGGTAAACAAAGTAAAACCAGCAAGCTTGTGTTGCTATAGCATGGCTAAGGTTCCAAGCTATTGGATTTTCATTTATTTGTGTGTATACATGTCTAAATGTGTATATTTGTATGTACACTTATTGTTATATGTTGTGACTACCAAATTGGTTTACAAGTAAAAGAGCACCCAAAAAATAAGTAAATAAGTCTGAGCAATTTTCAAGTTTGAATGAGCATAACTTTACTAAACAAGCTGGTTTTAAAATTATTGGTAGAAAAACATATAGAAAATTGCCTTCAAAAGTGTCAGCATACATTTTGTCTGAATTTTATGTTCATCTTTGCTAGATATTTTAACATTTCAGTTTTTGGCATAGAAGGCTGTTAAACTATAAACCCAGCCAAAACAAAACAATCTTGATTTGTATATTTGTTTTGATAATGAGAGTAATTTATGACAAAAATATTTTGGGTCCCCAAATCACTAAGCTGAAGGGAAAATTAAAGCTGGGAATGCTTAGACAAACCTGCCTTCCATTTTATTTAAAGTCACTCTGCTGTTAGAAGAAAATTTTTGGTGCTACAACAGAAATAGCACTCAAACATAAATTTTCTCAGCAAGGAAAATTTATTTTTATAGAAGGGTGTGTCTCACAGATGGAACAATGGGAGAGCACCACGAACAAAGGAAAGCAGAGATTTTTAGTCCTAATAGAATGGGTTTCTACTACTGTGTCCTTTCTCCATTGGCAGGTACTGGACTGCATAATCTAAACTGGTCCTGGTTGGCTAATTTGAAGGGTGCAGGGAGGGGGTTACACTTGTGGGAAAAACAGTTTTGGCAAGAGGGCCTATTGTAGCAGAAGGGGTAATTTGCAGAGTGAGTGGAATGTGGGCCCTATAGATAAGGAGTGGCTGGGAAGTTGCTTACTGAGACCAGGGCAGGGAGACACAGAGAGTAAGGAAGTCTGGGCTTGAAAGCAAGGAACAAATAACAAGGAAACTTAAGCTAAACATTTGAAGAAGAACTTCTTACTGTATTTAACATCTACTCACTGAAATAAATGCATCTCTGATTGCCTCCTTTGGAAAGGTTAATCAGAAACTCAGAAGGATGCAACCATTTGTTCCCCACCTACTTGTGATCTGGAAGCTCCCAAGCTCCCTCTCTGCTTTGAGTTGTTCCCCCTTTTCCAACAGAACCAATGTTAATTTTACATATGTTGATTGATGTCTCATGTCTCCATTGTTAAAAGTGGAAGAATTGAGCACAATGAATGCAATAAATGTTTTAGGTAAACTTTTTGCGTAAATTAAAATCTTAAACTTATTTTTGACATTTATTTAATATCTGGATCATTTATGATTAAGAAAGGGTTGAAATATGTGGAAATATGTTTCTAAAAATTTCAAATTGTTATCTCAAAAGTTCTTGTTTTTTCAGGTTTAACTAAAGTTTTAGAATAAGAATTCTAGTTAACATATAATTCTGTATACAAAATGTGCCAAAAAGGGTTATATTATTACTTAGAAAAAAATAATTTTTTCTAATTCAGAAGTTATACAGCAGTTCAAATTACAGATTTAAAAAGGTTATTTATGGAATAATATAGTAAGGAACCATTAAGAAGAGGGGAAAGCTGTGAAAAAAGCTTGGATGATAAAATATTTTTTAAAAATCCAGTAGGGATTTGGAGACATTTGGCTAATTAACCCTTTCAAACTTAAAGCCTTTAGTCAACCCATCATTTCTTCCGTTTACCTGGAATTTTTAAGCTATCTTTGTTAGGGCCAGAGGAATTAGTAGAGCACACTAGTTTTGTTTGTTTTGTTTTTTGTTTTTGTTTTTTTGAGATGGAGTCACACTCTCGTTGCCCAGGCTGGAGTGCAATGGTGCAATCTCAGCTCACTGCAACCTCTGCCTCCCAGTTTCAAGTGATTCTCCTGCCTCAGCCTCCCAAGCAGCTGAGATTACAGGCGCCTGCCACCGTGCCCAGCTAATTTTTTGTATTTATAGTAGAAATGCGCTTTCACTATGTTGGTCAGGCTGGCCTCGAATTCCTGATGTCAGGCAATCCACCTGCCTCAGCTTCTCAAAGTGCTGGAATTTCAGGTGTGAGACACCATGCCAAGCTCACATTAGCCTTTTAACCTTAAACTAACTTTTTGGATTTTAGGCTTCCTGATATGTTAAGTGTGTTAAGTATACTCTCATAAATAGAATTTAAGTCATATTTCTCTCTTTTTGCCTAACTTCTCCAAAATTTGTAAACTATTTATGAATACTCTTAATTCATGGCAATGTATTTGTTTTGTACAGTCTAGCAGGGTCACTAGGGCTGCTCAGGGAGAGAGGACCCGGAAACCTGACATGCTGGCAAAAGGGTAAGAAATTATTTCTAGTTAGTCTCTGGCCTCTTTCTCTCTGTGCAGACTGGTTAAGTGAAAAGTAAAAGTCAATATTTATCTCCTCTGTAAAGTTTTAATTAATGAAAAAATATTTGTGAGGTTCAGTTATAGACAATCTGGTATGCTTTATGTGTCTGCCTGTATAGTTTTGTCAAAAGAAAGAGTACCTTAGGGTATAATGCAGGCCTAGGACTCATATGCTTGCTTTTCAAGCCAGCCCAACAAAATGATCAGTAACAAACTTGGCCACAGATCTCCAACTGGTTTCCCCTCCTTGGGAACCTGAACTGTAACCACATGGCAATAGTTTTAGTCTCAGCCATTTTACAATGGTGACTGTCTTCTGGTGCTTAGTCAGTTCCTGGGAGGGGGACACAAAATCAGATAAGGCAGTTTATCAATCTAGGTAGTGCCAGCTGATCCATTAAGGGGAAGGTTTACAACATATCTTAAGCACTGATCTTGAGAGCAGTTTAGGGAGGGTCAAAATCTTGAAGGCTTTATCTGTGTGATTACTAAGCCATGGTTTTGAATCTTATGGATAATTTCATCATCACATGTAGGACACTTACCAGTAATTTGATTTACCCAATATGCTGCTCTGTCTTGTTTGTACCTCCAAATCCTCTTGTTCTTTTAGTTTCACTCTCTCCTATTTTCTCATATGGTATAACTAAAAGCTGTGCTATGTGTTCCCCAGGCTCAGCACTCCAGGGAATGAAAGAAGACACTACAACTTGAATTTCCCCTATAAAGTCTGCATCAGTAACTGCTGTGTGAATTCTAACTCCCGGAGCAGTAACACTAGATCTTCCTAGAAGTAAACCCACAGTTCTTGGGGGTAAAGGGCCACAAACTCCTGTAGATATTTTTTGCAGTGGCTCTCCTGGTAAAATGCTTACCCTTTGAGAGCTGCACAAATCTACTACTGTGCTCCCTGCTGTGGCAGGGAGCAAGCATTGTATAGAGATAAGGGAATAGTTCATACTAGATAGGCTCCAGTTTGGATCAGGGCCCAAGGTGGCCTCTCAACCCGTTTACTGAAATCAGATCTATTGGAATCAGCCAGTAAGAAATAGCTACGTTCTTTAACAATCCTAGCACAAACAGAAACTCAGGCCCATACTGCCTGATGGCCTGTCCAAACTCCTTCAGCAATTTGAAGGGAAGGGGTTCAAAAGCAACCCGAACTTGCCCCTGTTAGACTTGAGGGTGTACAAAAACTGGAAATTCCATGCCTCCACATCTCTCTCTTTTCTCACTTGTTGAATTCTGGCCTGGATGAAACCAGTTACTGCAACTCTAGGAGTACAAATGCCTGAACTGGTTACCATAGTTCTAGGAAATCAAACACCAACAGAAACAGAGGTAGAAATATCAGGAGGACCCGGCCATCCCTCAACAAGATACTGAGTGGGGGCTGAAGGGCACAGCTTTTCCTCATTTGACTTTTCATCTTTTTGCTCTAATTTCTTTACATAGTTTATCACACTCCTTCTCCTCTCCTGAATCTTCTCCAGAATCATCATCCTCTTCATTGATCTGAAGCAGCTCCAGGGCAAAACACACCAAAGCCCAAACAGACCACACCAAATAAGCCCCGTGTTTACTTGATTTTTATCCCATGTTTCCCCAATATGAACGAGCTTCCCCCAACAGCCCCTAGGAGATTTTTTCAAACATCCTCAGGCTAACTTCAAGCTCCCTCAGCTCACCCTGGGATATTTTTTCTCTGTGTTCTCAGCCTAACCTCTCTAATGTTCTCCCTAACTCACCTGGGAGTCTCCCCACTGCCCCCCCCCCGCACCCTACCTCCGCCAACCCCAGGTCCTCTGGGCTCTCCCTAACTCACCTGGGGGATTTTTTTCAAATGTTCCTGGGATATCTTCTGAGCTCCTCAGTTTGGCCCGGGGATTCTTTCCAAATGTACTCGAGATACCTTCAGCTTAGCCTCTCCTTTCTTTGTTGCTCTGGCAACTCTTCACCCTGGGTTTGAGTCCTCACACTTGGGCACTAGTTACTGAGAACCAGCTCGGTCGGGAGATCCTCACCCAGGCAGTCTGAAGGTATGGAGAGAGGCTGCCACCCAGATAGCCTAACAAAGTGGCTCTATCCTGGGGAACCAACAACCTGAGAGCCTACAGCGCTGACAGCTCTCCAGACTGAAGGCCCTGAGCAGAGTCATCCACATATTTATTTGCTCTTTGACAGGTGATTCCTATTAATACACAGGTGTTCTACATATACACATAACTCAGGCATATAGCAAGTAGGCAGCTGTTATCTGCTTACCATTAATTACAAACTAAAAGTAACTTCTATGAAGGAGCCATTGGGGCAGGATAAACTTAATGTTTCTCAACAGATACTTAACTCTTTCACATTTGAATTGAAGAGGCATGCTTTTGGCCACCTGAAAGATATGAAAACATCCCCACCCTCTCCACCTTAGGAGATGAAACTCCCATGAGGGATGGGCTAATTATAAAATGGGCTGATTGGCTTTGGGTTTTCTTGCAATTAAATGCATGGCAGAAGCACTGCATTGTCTTCTTACTATCACTCTCCTTTTGGGAACCCAACATCCAGTATAAAATAGCACTCTTAAATATGGGGATCTGTCTTTGCTTCAGATGTGCCGATTATTAAGCCATAAAAATGCATGTTTTCCTGGCCCTGTTTCTCCAAAGTCTCCACCTTGAAGCCAGTAATCCAATTAAGAAACTGGCAAATAAAAAATTCTTACAAATGCTGAATATTCTGTTTATATATATGTATATATATATGTGTGTGTGTGTTTGTGTGTGTTGTGTGTAATGTTTATAAAAAGAGATCTAATTAATTGTCTTAAAAAATAAGTGCTTAAATATTTTTGAAGGAAAGATAAAGGCTGTATTGCCTTTTATTTCATGTGACTTTAATTATTCAAAAAATACAAATAGTCTTAAGAGATCGTTGGTAAAATACATAGTTCATCAAAATGTAAATAGGTGGTCTGAGTCATTTAAGTCAAATACTAGGTTTGCTAAGTGTTTCAAGGTTGTAAACTGCCTGCTTTACAATTTGGCAAGGCCTGGGGCATAAAAAATTAACCACATTTCTAACTATGCTAGAAAAAGTTGGACTTTCTCTGTGCCTAGTATGTAATCAAAGCAAGTTACTAGCTTTCACACAAAAGTAAAAAATTTCTAAAAGATGCCATCATAACTTGTAGTTTAAACTACTAAAATAAATTTACATGCATGATGTGTAAAACAGCAGAATGTGTTCTAGTAAAATATTATAAGCAGCCATGGAAATGTAAAATGTAAATTTTGCCTATTCATAAAAGATTGTCTTATATTTGATAAGAAAGCTGAAGTTTTAAGAAAGTTATAGAAAGATTGTAAAAATTTATCTTGCAAAATTCCTGTGTGTTAATATTAATTAAATTCAAAAGAGTATTATAGGGTATTTTCATAAATTAAGCACTGAAATAAAAACACAGCAAGGTTGTCATAAGACACTATTCTGTCCTTTACCAGAAAGATTATAAAAGATTTTTGATTTCACCTCATGGTTAAATTAGTTAAGATTAGATGGAATCCTCTATAAAGTCTCACTAAAATATTGGGATTAACATTAAGAAACTAATGCAAGGGTAAAATTTGGCTTTGAACAGGATTTTTATGTAATAGTAAAGGCTAATGAAAGGTTTTTGCCGTTTGAGTCATCATTTTGGCAAAATAAACAATTTATAGTAATCTGGAATTCTATTTCATAACATCAAGTGTTTTAAAACTCTAATATATTTAACAGGTTTCCCAAAATCAAACATCAGTTTCAAAATTGTCTTTCCTAATGTCTGGCATTTTGGATGAATCAGAGGGCCCCCAAAAACATCCAAAAAATAGGTAAACAGAATTATTCAACATGTTTAGGTTCTTGGGATCGCCAAATGATGTTCAATCTTCCTTAGGTTACATTTTAGTGAATAATACTAATATATGTTCCAAAATTGTATGGAATTTCTAAAATTCTAATGTCTAATTATATGCTATAATTATGGTTATTATGTTAAGTTATTGTAAACCACAGAATAACCAAATCGCCTTGTATAAAGCTGCTAACCAAGTAGAACAAAAAATTAATACAAAGAAAATGCTTTGTCAGACTTTTAATATTAAATCAGCTGACACTGAAATTGTTTAAATATACAATTTGAATAAACACCCCAAAGTTAAATTACTATAATAACCCATCATTTATCAGTGCTATGCACTTCATTTGGAAAAACAACTGGTATTCAAGAGGATATAAGTCTAATGTGAATTAAGCATGGGCTCACAGAGAATTATGATGACTATCTTGTTTTTCCTGGGTCCTGAAAGCTTTTATTATTAAATTTTCTGCATTCCATGACTCATCATCTGACAGCTAATTTTTATGCAGATAATTTTAAGGAAAGGAAGACCAAAATTTAAATAGAAATTCTAAGTCATAGGTTAGATTTGTTGATACATGAAAGCATCTTACCCGTTATTACTTAAGAAAAGCAATGCCAATAGCTCTTTGTTATACTTTTTAACAGATACAAAATACAATAATCTTTAACCATGATTTATTTATTTATCAATGCCATGAAATTGTGTCTGGTTTCTGGAGAAGTTTTAAGAATTAGGCAGCTGGCTAGTGACCTTGGAAAGTTAGTGTCATTACTCTGCATTCCAGCCACTTCAGTCTGACCTCTTGCACAATAAGGAGGAGTTATCTCCTGATAGTACAGCAGTGATATCAAACAGTTTGTGAGCATTATCCAGGAAGAGGAGATACTCCACTTTCACTTTCCTCAGAGTGCTAAAATCTTTTTTGGACTTCAGGAGGCACTGAAAGAAAACACCTCAGGTAATCACAAAAATAGCATTCAAGCAGAGGTAAAAGTGTTTCTGCTTATTGCCATGACTAATTGAAATAGTGTACATAAAGCACTTTACTCAATTCCTAGTCCATAAGAGCTTGGGCATTACATATTTCTTTTCTAATGGGGTTAGGGCATTTGTATTATCATTAATAACATGTTTATATTAATCTTAATATGTATTTTTCTAATGAATAGGCAATGCCTGAGATGACAGTCTTTCATGTTTTTATTAAGTGGTCACCAGTTTAAAATATTGCCTCTTTTAAAATACTTATGTTTGCTAAGTACCAATATAATGTTCCATTTCTGCCAGCAATCTATAGGATATGTGAAATGTAAAGAGGGCTCTGTGTCTATACTTTTTATCACATGTCAAATGAGACGCAACTTAAATAAAGAAGTCATTAACAGATGTGGGAATCTACTACATGCCAAGTTGGTAGATGAGTGTCATTATTTTATCGTGACTAAGTACATGCTTTTACTCTCATGAAGCTCTATTCTAGTGAAGGTTCTGAAACCTAGGAAAAGTAACCTTTCTTAATCCACTTTATTATTATTATTATTTGCTTTATAAAACAGAAATATTACTGTTACCTACCCAGTAGTGTTCTGAGGTTTAATTCAATCCTATATATAAAGCAGTTAGCTTTTAAAGAATGTTGAGAGATCTGAGGTTTCGAGGGTTCATGTGAGTTGATATGGTTTGGCTGTGTCCCCACCCAAACCTCATCTTGAATTGTAGCTACCATAATCCCCATGTGTCATGGGAGGGACCTGGTCGGAGGTAATTGAATCATGGGGTGGGTTTTTCCTGTGCTGTTCTCATGATAGTGAATAAGTCTCATGAGATATGATGGTTTCATATAGGGCCGTTCCCCTGCACATGCTCTCTTGTCTGCCACCATTTAAGACATGCCTTTGATCCTTCTTCACATTCTGCCATGATTGTGAGGCCTCCCAAGCCATGTGAAACTATGAATTCATTAAACTTTCCTTTATAAATTATCCAGTCTCATGTATGTCCTTATAGCACCGTGAGAACGAACTAATACGTGAGTGAACATGAACTTGGCTGGTTGATGAGTAAAGAAGTAGGCAGTATTTTCATCAATGCATCTCTCATCCCTTCCCTAAATCCTCATTCCCAACAGCGACATTCCCAGTATGTTGTCAGTCCTGAGTTTGCTCCTTGGTTATTACGAAATTCACCGACTTCAGAAACCAGAGATAGGAAAGAGATGAAAGTACAGATTATTTTACTATGCAGTATTATCTTCCTTTTATCTACACAGATATCCGGTTAATCATCATTGTCATTATCATCTACGTTTCATGTAGTCACTCTGATTTTTCCTAGAAGGCTCTTGTCCAGTGATTTTGTTTGCTTTTCTTGATGGGCTACCATGTTGCTTCCCTGTTAATTTGGTTATGGACTTTACATGTATTCTAATTTCTTTGCCATGTAATAACTCAGCTTTAACAATGATTAATGTAGCACAATTTCTACTGGTTGAAATGCAAAAAAAAGATAAGGTTAGAAGGCAAACATGTCTACAAATGGAGTTTAAATCCCCTGCTAGAAAAATTATGTAAGTGATTTTATTATATTTTATATTCATCCCATTGACTAATATTACACATTTTTATAGAAAATTCCACAAATATTGAACAAATGTACATTGGTGAGAAAGGGATTGTATTCTGTATCTCAACTCAACTATGCTTTAGGGACATTATATTTCAAATTTTCTCATTTAATTATATAATAAAAATGTTTTGATCAAATATTCATATATGGAGACTGCTATAGAATTTGGGGATAAATGTAAAGATGAGTTAAGCATACATTTCACATACATAATTTTTAAACTCCAAAAATTGTCTGTTGTTTTCTACCTAACCTAAAATTAATTTCTAAATATACTTTGAACATTGGATATTTAACAAGTAAGAATATTAAAATCCCAAGTAGCATAGAGTATCAAGTTTGAGGTGACTCTAAATGTTTATTATCAATCCTCATAGCTCGTTCTTATCCATAATTTTGCTTCATAAATAAAAGGATGGAAATTCACAAAAAGTTGAAGTCCTTAGGGTTTAAAATGGATGATTTTGTAGAAAGGGAATCCTAAGACATCATGCCTACCAAGGCACAATATACACTTGAGAATATATATAAATATATATGCATATAATATATATTATATAAGTATTTATATATTATATGATGTTATATATTTTATATATAATATATAAAATAAGTATATTTTATATAAAATAAGATGTATTTATATCTCTGTATAATAAGTATTATACTTTATATCTTGTTTTTATGCTAAAATCAATAATCAAGTATCCAATTTACCCAAAGACTAAGGATTGTTAAGGAAAAAGGCAAGACATAGAGTCACACAGCAGAATATAAATCTCAGATGGACTCCTTGTTAGTTCTATGTTTGGATAAGTTTTAAAACTTTCTTCATCTCAGTTCTGTTTCTTCATCTGTCCACTAAACATAATCATACTTTATTTATATCTGTCTATTTATCTATTAGATTACCTGAGGTTTAAATGATAAATGTGATTCTATACAAGTATTATGTACTCAAATAGTATTAGGTTCCACCAAAGGAGACCATTTTGCTATAATATAGGAACACTTTCAAAGCATTAACCATCACATAATATTAGTATACTGCTGATCAAGCAAAGTGGATCACTGGCAAGTCTGAAGGAGTGTTTGTAAACTAAACTGTATAGCTTTAGATTTTGCTAATTATATTTCTACATGGTTCCTCAAAAATTATTTTCTCTACTATTGTCCTAATACCTCTTATTTGAGGGGGTCATCAGAAACTTGTTTATCATATAGTTTATAATAACACTAATGAGAATTTATTTGTTTGTTGAAAAAATACTTATTTTGTGTCTACCTGTTTGCTAATTACTAGGCCACATACTGGGAAGGAATGCTTTAAAAACAAACAAACTATATGTCTTTTTGGTACAATTTTAAAACTTGTAATTTAAATAGATCCCTAATGGTTTCACCAACATATTTCATTGAAATCTAACAATAAACATGTGGCTGTTGTAAATATTGAGACAGTTTTACTGATGGGAATACTAAGTATCAGAAAGCAGAAGAATTTCTTACCTTGCCTAATAATTCTAAATCTTGTACCAACAGCATACATCCTGGCAGAAGATGTATTTTTTGCAACTATTAGTGCATGGTACACCCAGGTTGTGGGTTTTCATGACAAATTGTCAGCAGATGTTGGCTCTTTATTGTTTTTAGGGCTTACCTCTGTTACCAAACCATCTGTAATTTTCCTTTTTTTATAGTTGCCATTTCCAATAGCCTGGATCAGATCTCCTTTTCCATTAGTGCATATAATTGAGGACTGACTTGCAGTAGGAGAAAGCCTACATTGAACCATTTTCTTAATCTAAAAAATTTCTTTCACCCTTTTAATTTTCTGCTTATTGTTTGAGCTAGAGAATGATAAATGCTTGATTACTTATTCTTTTATAGCTGCAAGTATTGTCTATTTCTAGAAAACAGCTATTTGTATATTACATTTTACAAAAGATTAGATCTATCACCTCATTACCTGAGGAGTATGCCTCCATACATAATGTTTATTTCACAATCTTTCCTCTATCCTACCTATTTCAATTATCTTTCTCCCCTTCTGATTGCTTGGCATGTATTGCCTGAATTACTAGGCCATGAAATGTTCTTTTTCCTATAACTCAGTCTCTGACATTTCCAAATCTTCCTTGTGAGAGACATCAAAAAGGAGCACTTCATTTCTTTATAGAATTAAAAAGATGTGTGGCCTTAATTGCAATCTTTTTTGCTAATTAAAATGCAGTAGGAATACGTAGGTGGAGGTAATGTCTGAATTTACTGCTGGAAATATTCATGACTTTTAAATTTTATGCTTTTGAAATTGTACTTTTTTGTATATTGAAATATATACAAATATATTGAATCTTGTTGTACAAAACAATGAAGGTGGAATAAAATACTTTTATTATTCATTGCCATTTGTAGCACTCTACCATAGTGATTGTATTTTGTCATCGTAATTCATTAAGAAAAAGAAAGAGATTTCTGATTCTTACTAAATTTCTTCTGGTTGTGTTTTACTTGGACAATAGAAATTGCATCCTAAAGCACTAGCTCACAATTTCTACAGATTAAAAATTGAATAAGCTTAAATGCTTAGGAATAGCATCTGAAGATATATGCGATTACTTTTACATAGCATGTTGAACTCTGTCCATTCACAAAGACCAACTATGTATATTAAAAAAACATTTGGTCAAAGTAAGGCTTTAATTATACATAAATGTGATTTAATCCTGATTGCCTTCTTGGTATTAAAGTTTTGAAATGGGAACATCTGTCTACAGAATATTTTCTAACATATAAATATTCTTTTGGTTACTATTGATGATTTCTATACACTTTCTCTAAAATGTGCTTGAATGGTCATAGATGAATATAAATTCTGTGAGACAGAAGCCCCCATTGCATAGGGAGATAACTGCTCTATCTACTCACCTCAGAGTTTCAAATTTCTAAGGTTTTACTATCTCTCTCATGGGTACTTTTTAGTAGGCTTAATCTTTTCCTTCCCTCTAGCATTTATGTGAAAACGAGTATATTCTAAAATATGCCCATGTCAGTATTTGAACTTGATAACAAAGGGCATGACTTGACATGCAAAGATGCATAGACTATCTGCAAATAGGCACATTTTTTTTTTTTTGAAGGTAACAAAGATTTTAAGAAAAAATTATTTTATTAACTATCTCAATGTAAACATATCATATTTCTTAGCTTAAAAGTCTAACTCATATTTTTTTCTACTTCTTTTAAAATTATTATTTATTTATTTATTTATTTATTTTATTGCATTTTAGGTTTTGGGGTACATGTGAAGAACATGCAAGATTGTTGCATAGGTACACATGTGGCAGTGTGATTTGCTGCCTTCCTCCCCTTAACCTATATCTGGCATCTCTCCCCATGCTATCTC
>CAUYQU010011487.1:0-52976 GCA_963574635.1 Cheracebus regulus | reverse complement strand
CTCCTCTGCCGGGAATCTCCCGGTCTGTGGGCAACAAAAATTCGTCGGAAAGTGCGGCGTCCACTCGTTCTCTGCGCTTTCACTGGGAGCTACATTCCTGAGCTGTTGCTAATCGGCCATCTTGGATCTCTCTCCTATTCTTTTTTTTTATTTTTGAGACGAAGTCTTATTCTTGTTGCCCAGGCTGGAGTGCGATGGCACAATCTCGGCTCACCACATCCTCCACCTCCCAGATTCAAGGGATTCTCCTGCCTCAGACTCCCGAGTAGATGGGGCTACAGGAGCCAACTATGCCCAGCTAATTTTGTATTTTTAGTAGAGATGAGGTTTCCTCCATGTTGGCCAGGCTGATCTTGAACTCCCAACCTCAGGTGATCTACTTGCCTAGGCTCCCAAAGTGCTGGGATTATAAGCATGAGCTAACATGCCTGGCCGAGACCTACTTTATTCTTTTAAACTACAACTTGATTAATTTCACCAAAACAATGCCTGCTTTTTAAAATAAAATTTAAGCAATAAAGAGGGTTTAGAGAAGGAGGCAAGAAAGAAGTCTCCCCAAGTCCCACCCCTCTAGACACAGAAATCATGCGAGCATTCCTAACATACAGTTCTCAACATCTGCCTCTGCATAGTTATGTGCAATTTAAAAAATGTTAAATTTGATTTTGCTTGAATTTAACTAAAGTGTAAGAATCTGAAATATAAATAAAGAAATTGCTAAGGTTTAAATATCTCTTCACCAAAAGAAATATTCATTCAAAATATAACTGTTAAAGGTGAGTAAAAGTAGCATGAAAACCATGAAGAAGCTGGAGCTGTTGTGCTTAAACTATATAGAGTAATTTTGTATACAGCTGACCCTTGTACAACATGGGGGTTAGGGACACCAACCCCCTGCACAGACAAAAATCCACATACAACTTTTGACCCCCGGAATCTTAACTACTAATAGCCTACTGTTGACCAGAAGCCTTGCTGCTAACCTGAACAGTAGATTAATACATATTTTATATATTATTTATATTATATACTGTATTCCTACAGTAAAGTACACTAGAGAAAAGATAATGTTATTAAGTACATCGTAAGCGACTGGGTATGGTGGCTCATGCTTGTAATCCAAGCACTTTGGGAGGCCGAGGCGGGCAGATCACAAGGTTAGGAGTTTGAGACCAGCCTGGCCAACATAGTGAAATCCCTGGCATGAAATTAGGCAGGCATGGTGACGGGCACCTTTAATCCCAGCTACTTGGAAGGCTGAGGCAGGAGAATTGCTTGAACCTGGGAGGTGGAGGTTGCAGTGAGCCAAGATCGCACCACTGCACTCCAGCCTGGGCGACGTTGTGAGACTCTGTCTAAAAAAAAATCATAAGGAAGAGAACACATATTTACTGTTTATTAAGTGGAAGTGGATTATCATAAAAGTCTTCATCCTCATCATCATCTTTTTATTTTTTTTTATGGCATTCTCATTCTATTGCTGAGGCTGGAGTGCAGTGGCATGATCTTGGCTCACTGCAACCTTTGCCTCCCAGGTTCAATCAGTTCTCCTTCCTCAGCCTCCTGAGTAGCTGGGATTACAGGTGCGTGTCACCATGCCTGGCTAAGTTTTGTATTTTTAGTAGAGATGGGGTTTCACTGTATTGGCCAGGCTGGTCTAAAACTCCTGACCTCAAGTGATCTGCTTGCCTTGGCCTCCCAAAGTGTTGGGATTACAGATGTGAGCCACCACACCTGGCCGATTTTCTCATTGAATAGACTGGGGAGGAGAAAGGGCTGCTTTTGCTGTCTCAGGGGTGGTAGAGGCAGAAGAAAATGCATGTATAAGTGGACCTGCCACCCACCGTTAAGACCCATGTTGTTCAACGGTCAACTGTGTTATAAAATGAGTCCAGGTTGCAAAAATATACTTTCTCCTGCCCTGTTTCATCCAGCTCCAGGGTATATATTTGTATCCATTCTGTTTGCTTGGGATTCATAATACTTTCATCCTCTTCTGCCTGTTTTACCCTATAGAAATGCACTCATTGCTGATGGCAGCTTCTGCTCTGAAGGTTTCTCTGTTCCTCAGTCTCTGTTGAATGACTCCCTGGATGAGTAGATTGATCACGAAGCCCTCCTGTGTTCTGGCATGTTTAGTGTGGGACCATTTAAGAATAAAGCTGCTGTGAACATCTGTTTATAAGGTTTTTTGGGGAACATATGTTTTCACTTGTTTTTAGAAAATACCTCAGAGTAGAATTACTGAATCCTCAGATGCAGTATTCTTATATTAAAAGAAACCAGTGATTGTGCCATTTGACACTTCCACCAGCAGCATGTGAGAGTTCCGTTTGTTTCATGGCCTTGCCAACATTTGGTGTTGCCAATCTTGTTCATTTTAGCCATTGTATATTCTAGCACGTAAGAAATGGTATCTTGTAGTTTTTGTTTATATTTCCCTGAGGACTGAGATGGTCAGTACATTTTCTTGATTTATTGAACATATGTATAGATCTACTTTTATGAAGTATCTTTCCAAGTCTTTCCCCCCTTTTTTAGTAGGTCTTTTGTCTTTTTATTATTGATTTGTAGATGTTCTTGATATATTCTGGATACAAGTCCTGCGTCAGATATATGTATTCTGAATTTCTTTTTTTTCTTTTTTTTTTTTTTTTTTTGAGATAGAGTCTTGCTCTGTTGCCCAGACTGGAATGCAGTGGCACGATCTTGGTTCACTGGAACCTCTACCTCCTTGTTCAAGCCATTCTCCTGCCTCAGCCTCCCAGGTCACTGGGACTACAGGCATGCACCACCATGCCTGACTAATTTTTGTGTTTTTAGTAGAGACAGGGTTTCACCATGTAGGCCAGGCTGGTCTCGAACTCCTGACCTCAAGTGATCCACCCGCCTCGGTCTCACAAAGTGCTGGGATTACAGGCGTGAGCCACTGTACCTGGCTGTGGGATTACAGGCATCAGCCACTGCACCTGGCTGTGAATTTTTTTTTAAACCAATCTATAGCTTGCCATTTTGGTTTTTAATGGTGTCTTTTGATGAGAAAAACTTTTAATTTTGATAAAACTTAATTTATCAAGTTGTTCCTTCATGGTTCACACCTCTTGTATTTTCACTAAGAAATCTTTGCCTGCCCTCAAGTTGTGAAGAGACTGTTATATGTGTTCTTCTAGAGGCTATATAGTTTTAGCCTTTCATTTAGCTCTGTAAGACATCTTGAATTAACTTGTGTGTGTGGTGTGAGGTTGGGAGATCAAGATTTTCCTTTCCCCATCAAATTGTTTTGGCACCTTTATCAAGAGTCTACTGATCATCTAAGTGTAGGGGCAACAGATCGGGTCCAGAGCTCTAGCAGAGCTGGGCTTAGTGGTCCAAGTCCCCTGTAACAAACTGCAGATGGAATTGTGCCTCCTTGTAGGCAGGGTGGCTGGAACTTTGCAGAGACTCTCCAGCTTTTCCCAGCGTCTTTTATCCCAAATGCTACCAATGCCTGGGACCAGGAGTGTGGCAGATTCAGGCTGACAAAAATCCTAGGCAGCCCTGAGAGCTCATTGGGTTCCATGCTTGCAAAGAATTGTTTTCAAGGTTCGCAAGTTCAGTTAAAAATGCCACCTATCTGAACTTGGGTATCTCTGTTTTAAGAGCTGAGAGGGAGTCCTCTCTCCCATTTTTTCCCTTGCATTTACTTGTCTCCTCCCTGTAATACCAAGTTATTTTATTTCCTTTTCCTTTGAGACAGAGCTGGAGTGCAGTGGAGAAATCTTAGCTCATTTTGCATCCTCTGCCTCCTGGAGCTCAAGTGATCCTCGCATATCAGCCTCCCATGTAGCTAGGACCACATACATGCACCATCATGCTCAACAATTTTTTTCCGGTGGGCGGGGGCTGGGCTAAAGACAGGGTTTCATCATGTTGCCCAGGCTGGTCTGACTCCTGGGCTCAAGCAATCCATCTGCCTCAACCTCCCAAAGTGTTGAGATTACAGGTGTGAGCCACCATGCCCGGCCCCAAGTTATTTTCTTCTTTGTAAATTCATATAGAGAGTAGGGCATACTTTGCTGTCCTCTCTCATTCCCCACATCATGACAGATGATGGAGTCCCTGCTGTGTGCCACGTAGTATGTGAGGAGTAGGGTGCTCTTAGGATGCTCTTAGGATGACCTGTTGTGCTGTAACATACCAACACACTGAAATAGCAGGAGTTGCAGCAGAGAAAGAATTTGACCATCTCAGGGCAGCTGAATGAGAAGATGGGAGGAAACCTCAAATCAGCCTCCCCAAGAGGGTTGAGGATGGTGTTTTTAAGGAGTCTGGACAAATGATGAGGTAAAGTGTGGGGGTCACTGATTGGTCAAAAAGTGAAGGGTGAAGTCATGGGACAGGGAGATGAAGAAATCACATTCTTGTGCTGAGTTGGTTCCTTGGTAGGGTCTTCAGACCAGTTGGCATTTGCCAGTTTTACTGGAATTCATGAATTCCTGAAGTAACTCGGGTAAAAAGGTTAATGTTGAGAGATTTATCTCTAGGAACAATAGGGGAGCAGGTGGTCAGCATGCTACCTGTCTCTCAGCAGCTGTAGGGAAGTGGGTTGAAGTGCACCAGGGCACCCTGGTCATGCCTAGCTATAATCCTGCCTAAAGCTTGGCTTGTAATTCTTGTTCACCATGTGAGGGTGGTTTTAGTAATGCTAAGGCAAAATAGACAAAACCCCCTGTCCTCACAGAGCTTGTGTTATCTTTGGGCAGCAAAAATGATAAGTAAAAAGACAGAACATGTAGAAACTAGGTAGCAGTTGAGTGATATTTTGATATTGTGAAATATATATTTGGTCTTCCTCCAGCTATCTACCTAAAACCCATGGCATCTCTGGAGTGATAAGAGACTCTTTTGTATGAGTGATAAGAGTATCTTCTATATGGAAGTGAGATGGCTGGTGGCTGGGAGCCCCTAGGTAGCTTCAGGATGGAGGCTGGTGACAGGAAAGACCAGGGCATGATGAGAAGGTCGGCCCTTTCAATCCCACCTCCTGACCTCTGGGCCAATGGTTTAACCATTCAGGCTTAAATCATGAAGTCTCCATAAAAAGCCCAAAGGGCAGGGTTTGGATGAGTTCCTGATAGTTGAACACATGGAGGTTCCTGGAGGGAGGTGTGCCTGGAAAGGACATGGAAGCTCCACACCCCTTCCTGTATAACCTCCCTATGCATTGCTTCCATTTGACTGTTCATCTGTATCCTTTAAAATATTCTTTGTAATAATTGTTAAACATAAATGAAGTGTTTCCTTGGGTTCTGTGAGCCATCCTAATAAATTAATCAAACCCAAGGAAGGGGTAGTGAGAACCCCAATTTATAGTGGATCAGTTAGAAGCGTAGGTGACAACCTACTACTTGAAATTGACCTGAATGCTGAGCAGTCTTTTGGTACTGAGCCTTCACCTGTAGAATCGGATGCTACCTCCAGGTAGATAGTATCAGGATTGAATTGAATTACCTCAGTTCATGTTGGTGGGAAGAAATCCCCATACATTTTCATGATCAGGGGATCATAGAAGTATTCTGTGTTGATTTTTGTATGAGAGTAGAGAAAAATGTTTTGGGATTTTATTCCTATATATAGTACAGGTATGGAGAAAAATATAGCAAGAAAGGGGATGTAGGCGATGTTGATGTTGTAAATGGGATATTGAGATTGTTCACTGAGAAGATGGTATGTAAGTAAGGTCTGAAGGATGTTGGCCAAAAGCCATCATAATGGGAATGTCTAGAGAAAAAGAATATCAGGCCAAGAGAGAAAAACAAGAACAGAAGCCCAGAGGTTGGAACAAGCTTGGTGTGTTCACAGCAAGAAGACCCCCAGGGCTGGAAATCTTGTTTATTTTCCTAGAATACATGAAGAAAATATCCTAATAGGCTGTCTTTTCCCAGAAATCCCCAAGAGAAGTGAAACATGAAGATACCCTTTCCACAATGGTAGCAGAAGGTGACAGTATAAGTTGACAGAGTCAGAGTGCCTCTAGGGACTGCCCTGGTTCTGGAAAGGAGAGATCCTCTTGTGCCATTTTAAAAATGAAGGTGAAGTCCAGTCCAGTCACTTGCTCTGGATGTGAAAGTGTGAGCCCACCAAAGGGCCAGAATAAAGCATGCTGTCCGGGTTTCTTGCCAGATCTGTCATGAGACCATGGACCATGTTCAGCCAGCTCCTAATAGTGACATCAGGCAGCTAGAGAAAGGCCTTTCCCAGGGAAAATTACCTGCAATTTCTTCTTCTCACCTAGCTTCAGATTTTTCTTCCACCTTGATTATCTCTCATGAATTACTGGGGGAAAAGTAACTGATAGGTTTCAATCAAGCATCATGAACTGATTGCAAAGGAAATGTTCAGGCCATTTTCCCCCATTTTGCCCATTTTAATATGGCACTGGCCAGAGTGAAAAATTTGTGTTTGAGGTTTTAATTGCCCACCCTTCAAAGGAGTCAGGAAAATGGGCTATAATGTAAAGCCACCAGTAATTTTGCCTTGGAATAACTATTGAAAGACCCAGTGTCATGAATGTTCTTGAAGCAAAGAGAGGGTGAGAAAGGCAGTTAGATTGGAAAGACATGAACGATTGATCACAATGCCTTTTCCGGCATTTTCCCTCCAAAGCACATGCCTAACACATACCAGGATTTTTTTATTGTAACTTGAGCCTTACAGTAATCTAAAGAAAAAGGAGTGTATGTGTGTGTGTGTTCCTGCCCTTCTTTATAGAGATGATGATTCTTTTGGCTCTTTTGATAAGATGATGCTTAATTAGACTTTAACCCAGATAGGACACTACCCTATGTTATGCATTTTCTCTTAGCCTACCTTCCAGCCAAGGGCCTGCATTTGCTGGGTGCCTGGCTAGGGCCTGGGAGCTTATTTTGTGGATATTGGCATGGGGAAATTGAAGTGGTTTCTATAGGCTCTAAGTGTTACTGAAACATCAGGGGTTTGGTCTAGGTCCTGCTGCTTGCTGCACAGAAAGCCAATCACTGAAACAGTGGGTATTGCCAGGAAGGGCCTTAATCAGTGCTGCAGCTGAGGAGATGGGAGGTTGGTCTCAAATCCTTCTCTTCAACTGACTAAAATTAGGGGGTTTATACAGCAGGGAAGAAATATAACCATGTGTAGGAAAACAGGAATTAGGGAAGGGTAGAGGAGTTGGTCAATAGGAAGCACATGGTCAGTTAGGCCATCATGACAGGTGAGGGGTCTAGCATCTCATTGTCCAGATGCAGTGATTGGTAAGTTTCAGCTCCTTAATACTATCTGGGAGGCCTGGTTGTTGGTTTTCTTAGAAAGGAACTCAGATAAGACAAATGTAACTTTCTCAAGTTTTAAGACTGGGAGGGTCAAGTTCTATGTTTATTCAAAAGAAACTGTAAATATCAGTTTCATGCAACAATTGGCCCAGTTTCATAAGTTCCTGTGATTGTGGCCTTGCTAGCACTACCTTCTCACAAGCAGAGACAGACTTTTGGAACTTAACAACATGCCTCTTTGGCTTCTTTATACTTGACTTTGGCTTTGGGGCCAGGAGATATGAAGCGTTTGACCACTGCCCATTTCTCCCATAAGTATTCTGCAATAGCTCTTTAGTTTTTCTTTGACCACCATAATCCAGTTTTTATTTCCACCCAGTGATCTGGAAGCTTTTGGGCAAGGCAGAGCATGATGATGTCCCAAGACCACAAGAAGGGAACATTCCAGCTTTAACTTTGCTGCCCCCATGACTGGTCCCACAGAGCAGGGCTACCCTACAGGCAGTGTGCAGAGAGTAGCAGCTCAGGGAAGTTTTGCAGTTACATTTCTAACCTACTTTTAATTGCATTTAGATTAAGGGGTGTTATATAGAGACATTTCTAAGAAAGGGGTGGCAGCTTTTGGGTCATTGGGTCATTGCCATGGAAAGGGATGGTAGCTCTGGGATGTTGCCATGGAAGTGGTAAACTGACCCAGCACACTGGTAGATGTGTCTAATGGAAAGCTGCTTCCACCCAGCCCCTGTTTTAGCTACTCCTCAATGTGGTCCAGTGACCAAGCCCTGCCTTTGGAGTCAAGTCCTGTCTCTTTTTTTCAGAAGGAGGGTCTAATACAGGAAGCAATGAAACTGCTCTAAGGTGCTGGGTGCATTGGCTCACGCCTGTAATCTCAGCACTTTGGGAGGCTGAGGTGAATGGATCATGAAGTAAAGAGTTCAAGTCCAGCCTGGCCAATATGGTGAAACCCCATCTCTACATACACACACACACACACACACACACACACACACACACACACACACACACACACACACACACACACACAAAATTAGCCAGGCATGGTGGCATGCACCTGTAGTTTCAGCTACTCAGGAGGCTAAGGCAAAAGAAGCTCTTGAACCTGGGAGGTGGAGGTTGCAGTGAGCCGAGATTGCACCACTGCACTCCAGCCTGGATGACAGATCGAGACTCTCTCAAAAAAAAGAAAAAGAAGAAGAAAGTGCTCTAAGGAAAAAGAAAGAAATAGGTTCAGTAAAGAAACCAGGACTCCAGATTAGATCATTGTTAATAAGTAAATGCATGCAAACTGGGAAATCAACCAGAGCCACGTGAATATCGGATGACAGACACACACATAAACATGCACAGCCATGTGTGCCTTTGCGGGAGATGAGGAAGGGAGGGGTGGACAGATTGTTGGAGCATTTGGCATCATTGGGTTTGAATAGCTTTTCCGTAAAACTCTGTTTCAGTTTACAAGTTAACTGGACAACCTCAGGGTGTTCCAGAATCCCGCTGGCCTCCTAGGAAGTCCTCGGGTAGGTGACAGCTGTGTTCAGAAAGATGACTGTCGCCCTGGCTGTTATTAAAGCTTTATGTTTCTCCATTGGCAGTTCTTGGGGACATGAAAAATGCTCCACTCTGCCTGGGTATAATTAAACTTTGAGTTGACGTTTTCCCCAGTAGCCTTGCTGGCAAATTCAATAATGATGAATTAAATGGAATATTTATGGTGTTAATATGAGCAAGATTTAAAATAATGGACACAGTTCACTTCCTTACATTCCTTGTGACTTCTTCCCTTTCGAAGATGTTCTTTCTGCATCTAATTGCACCATTTTTTTTCTTCCCCAAAATACCGTCTTCTCTTTTCCTCTCTTTGCTGTGATTTACTCGCTGTGTGTGTTTGAGATATTTTCCCATCTCAGTTTTCTTGGTTCTGGTCTCTCTCCTTTTCTCTCCAGTTTATTCAATAGGCAGCCACCATAATATTCTTCTGCTTATTTGGGGAATAAAATGTATTCCACTCTGTTTTCAGGGGAAAGAACTAGGAATGACTGGGTCCCGAACTCTATGATCTTTGTCTTACTTGCTTTGTCCACAGTTGGGTTGGAGGCCCTAGCTATGCTTTCTTCTTGGAGCAGGACAGGAGAATGGGGCTCTTGCTGGCTATGGCCAATACAGACAAAACCCCAAATGGCTACCACTTCCTCCCCTCCATCAAGGATACTTCTGCTCATTTTCCAGGGCTCACTCTTTCCTCTCTGAGTTTTCCCTGATGAATTCTTTGGAAGCAAGGTTTTCAAGGTGATAGGAGACAGGAACCTACATTTTCTTTCTGGACCGACAACTTTCAGGCTCTTCTACCAGGCTGTTCAGCTGAAAAATGGGAGAAGAGTATGGGACCTCAAATTACCAGCAGCAGGATTTTCCCTTCCCTCCTGGTCCTCAGCTTTGCTCAGCATCCCTGCGACAGCCTTGCAGATGGATGCCTCAGCTTCTTGTCCATGGAGCATCCATCCTTGCTGAGGATGGAGCTTTCCCACAAAATCGTGAGAGGGAACTGCTTGTCTGGGGTGGGAGAGAAGGAGCAGAGACAGTTCCACATTGGGCAGGAAACCCAGAGTGGACTCTGGATTTTCTCTTTGCTTTGGAGCGAAAAATCATTCATGCTCACCAATCCCACGTGATTACTTTCCCTGGGCAAACATTTAAGTGATTATTTCCTGCCTCCTCTCCTAGTATGCTGTCAGCCTTTAAGACTTTATTGCAACTGTGGTTATGTCTTCATCAAGGAAGGGTGCCTGTGGTTGGAAGGGAGTGTATTAGTCCATTCTCACGCCGTTAATAAAGACATACCCAAGACTGGATAGTTTATAAAGAGGTTTAATGGCCTCACAGTTCAGCGTGGTCTGGGGAGGCCTCAGGAAACTTACAATCATGGTGGAAGGCACCTCTTCACAGGCAGCACAAGAGAGAGTGAGAGCCAAGCAAGGGCAGGAAGCCCCTTATAAAATCATCAGAACTTGTGAAAAGTAATCAGGAGAATAGCATGGGGAACCTGCCCCCATGATTCATTTATCTCCACCTTGTCCCATCATTGTTGACACACAGGGATTATTCAGGGTGAGATTTGGATGGGGACACAGAGCCAAACCATAGCAGGGAGAGAAACCCACTTCAGACCAGCTGAAGGAATAAGGCAGAATATGTTCCAAGGAGACAATCCAAGGGCAATGTGCTAAGTTGGGTCTCATGGGGTGCTAGAGTCAGGGGGTGGGAAATTGAGGGCATGTGTTCACTTACTCTCTTTTGCCTCCCACCAGGGTCTCTGCTTTCTGTTTTCCATCAGCTCTCTTCATTCTGCAAACCTGCTTTCTTAGTGCAGTTGACTGATGGGTTCTTCTTGCCTGCTGCCCAGAAAAGCCAAACAGTGAATGACAATAGTTGCAGAAGAGAAAGAGTTTAATTGGCCCTATAATGATAGGGCCACCTAAGTGGAAGAATGGGAGATGTTTCTCAAATCCTCCTCTTCATGTATTTGGAGGCTGGAGTTTTTCAAGGATAGTGTAGCAGGCAGAGGGCTAGGGAATGGATATGGTGACTGGTTGCCTCAGGGATGAAATCACAGAAGGTTGAAGCTGCCTTTTGCTGAGCCAATTTCTGGGTAGAGATTACAGGACCAGGTGAGTCAATTTCTTGGCTTGGGTTACCCATCCAGGTGGCGCCATCTGGTCCATCAGAATGCGAGGTCTGAAAAACACCTCAAACACCAGTCTTAGGTTTTACAATAGCAGTGTTATCAATAGGAGCAACTTGGGGAGGTTATAGATCTTGTGACCTCCAGCTACATGAGTCCTGAACCATGATTCTAACCTGGTGGCCAGTTAGTCAGTTTTACAAAGACAGTTTCAGTCCCCACAATGGAGAGGGTAGTTAGTTTTGGGAAGGGACTGTTACCATCCTTGTTTTAGTTACACTATAAATGAAATTCTTCCTGTAGCTAGCTTGGCCTATGTCCAGAGATGACAGCTTATGAGGTTAGAAGCAAGATGGAGTCAGCTATGTCAGATTTCTATCACTGTCATAATTTTTGCAAAGGTGATTTCATCAGCTTCTCTGTGCCATAGTCAGTTAGGAGCTACTCCATTGCCCCCACGTTGCTACATCCTTATTTCAAGAGACCAGTCGAGTCTGAGAATCTGGTACAGTTGGGTGGGTTGTACCCATCTGTTGAGTCTGAGAATCTGACAGGGTTGGGTGGGTTGTACCTGTCTGGCCCTGATGACCTTCCAACCCCCCTGGGGATCAGAATGGAGCTCAGCTGTAGCCTAGGTTTTCCCATGTGTCAGGATGTAGATGAGGTGTGAGTGGGTCTATAAATCCAAGGATGTGGCTCTTGGCTTCCAACTCACTCCACCCCCAGGACTTTGTTGGGTTGGAATCACCTGCCTTCCCCAGGCACTGGGACCGGAACAGACACTATCATAGACGTTACTCTCTTTCCCTCTTGTACAGGAAAAATCAATGCCTTTTCTCTGTACTCACTCAACACAGAACACGTCTGTGGCCAAATGTGTGCAGTGTTCCTACACCAAGCAATTCTCCAGTTCTGTAAGGACACCAGCTGAGTGTCCTGCAATTCAATTCAATTCTGACACTGTGTACCTGGAGATAGCATCAGGTCCCACAGGTGAAGGGCTCTACCCCACAAGACTGCCCCCACTTCAAACAACATTTACAGATCCAGGCTCTCACCCGTCCAACCGGAGGGTAAATCAGAGGTCCCCACAACCCCCTCCTCAAGTTTGATCATTTGCTAGGATGGCTTATAGGACTCAATTTACTTACAGGTCATCAGTTTATTATAAAAGGACTTGACTCAGGACCAGCCAGGTGGAAGAGACACACAAGGTGGACTAGTCATGGGGGATGGGGCACTGGCCACCCTTCCAGCACCCCACATGTCCAGCCACCAGGAAACTCTCTGAACCTCATCCTTTCGGGGTTTTACGGAGGGGTTATATAGGTGTGATGGATTAAATCATTGGCCAGTTGTGATCAACTCAACCTGCAGGGCCTTGCCTCCTCCCTGGAGGTCGGGTCTGGGTGTACGGCCCAAATGCAACCCTCTAATCTCATGATCGCTTCCCCTGGCAAACAGCGCCCCCCCACCCTTGAGGGCTTTCTGAAAGTCACTGCACACACCTAAACTCAGGTATGATTGAAAGGGGTGTGTTATGGGCCAGGTGCGGTGGCTCACACCTGTAATCCTAGCACTTTGGGAGCCTCAGGCGGGTGGATTGCCTGAGCTCGGGAGTTCAAGACCAGCCTGGGCAATGTGGTAAAACCCTGTCTCTACTAAGATACAACAAACAAACAAACAAACAAAAAAAACAACTGGGCGTGGTGGTGCATGCCTGTAGTCCCAGCTACTCTGGACGTGGAGGCAGGAGAATCGCTTGAACCTAGGAGGTGGAGGATGAGCCGGAATCGCACCACCGCACTCCAGCCTGGGCGACAGAGAGAAACTGTGTCTCAAAAAAAAAAAAAAAAAAGAAAAAGAAAAAGAAAACCCCAAAACAAACAAAGAACAGAAAACAGAAAAGGGCTTGTTATGAATAACAAAAGACTCTCCTCTACCGTTCCTATCACTTAGGAAATGTACAAGGGTGTTCAGAGCTCTGTGTCAGGAATCAAGATGAAGACCAAAATTCGTAATTCTTATTCTATCACAGTATCATATCTCTCCATCTGCAGATGTCTGACTGATGGGCATCAACGTCATAGCAGCCAGGGACTGGGGGGAATGCCAGAGATAATTAGATGAAGGATAACATAGACTCATTAGCAGGCAAACCTTTTCCAATTAAAAGATGAGTGAGACTGCAAAAGGATGCTTCAGGCAAATCCCTAGCAGCATTATCTTTGGAGCCACTTACCAGCCAACTACAAATCTGCAGGAGAGCGTGGATAGTAGAGGAATGGGGAGAGGAGTTGCACTGCATCTGGAGAGCACCTGGGGCTGTGTGAGACCAACACCAGGTCTTGGCTGCTTCCTGCCAAGACTGAAAATGGATGAGTGGCAATTTGAGAGTCCAGTGAATGAATACATTGCCACAGGGCACCCGTTTTCAGCAGCGTAAGTCAGGAGTAATTTCCTGTCTCATGCGACCTGACCCATGTCACAGTCTGGAGAGGAATATTTCTCCATTTGTTTTGGGACAGCAATACCTAAATCCAGGATGTTCAGTGGTAATCTGGGCCTCTGCTTGTCAGGGAGAGGAAGAGGACATTCCCAAGACCTTACCATGGATTGACATAGAAACCAGAGAGTTCCACATGCATGCACCTGCCTCAGGTCAAGGTTTCTCAGCGTGGTCTACTGACCTCTCGCATTAGACTCGCCTTAAGCACTGATTAAAAATAGGATTCTTTCTTGCCTTAAGCCTATTTAAACAAATGAGATAGCTTTTAAAAATGCAGATGTAGAAAAATCTACAGGTTATGCTAAACAACAACAATAAAAAGGGGAAAAAATAAAGCAAGCTACAAAATTGGATACAATCTAAATCCTTTGGGCTAGAAATGTTGAGAAGGACATAGTCCCTCGTATTGTAATATTTTTTTTCTGGAAGAATACATTAGACTCTGTGATCAACTACTTGTGAGATGAAATTCTTGGGGATAGGGGAGAGATACTTCTGGTTTTTATTTCAGCCTTTTCTGTTCTATTTGCATTTTAAACATGAGCACATGTTACTTTCTTGCTTTCAAATGTCAGCAGGGATTATCCGGGCATTGGGATTACATGCCATTTTCTTTTATGTTCTTTTTGTATTATGAAAATCAATTTTTAAAAATCCGCCAGGCGCTGAGGCTCACATCTTTAATCCCAGCATTTTGGGAGGCTGAGGTGGATGGATCACCTGAGGTCAGGAGGTCAAGACCAGCCTGGCCAACATGGTCTCTACTAAAATTACAAAAATTAGCCAAGCATGATGGTGGGCTTCTATAATCCCAGCTACCTGGGAGGCTGAGGCAGGAGAATCACTTGAACTCAGGAGGCGGAGGTTGCAGTGAGCCGAGACCACACCATGGCACTCCGGCCTGGACAACAAGAGTGAAACTCCATTTCAAAAATAAAAATAAAAAAATAAATAAGGATTTCCCACTTATTCATGGTACCAGATTCTCTGGGGAAGGAAGCCATGGTTCCATATTAAACATGCACAATGATGTTTGGAAAGCCGATTCTGTTCCAGATGCTTCCAGATGGACACCTTGCCAAATGCTGGGGCCTCCTCAGTCAGCAGATGTTACTTTCTCTGGTGCCACTCAGGAAGGACAACACAGGGGCTCACTTATTTGGGGATGCCCATTTCAAAGGCAATGCCTGAGCCTTATCTCCGGAAGAGCCTCTACTTCCGTTTGGAGATCAGCTGGTGAAAGCTCTATCTTTTAAAGACCTCATGTGATTAGGTCAGGCCTACCTGGCTAACCTCCTTATCTTAAAGTCAGCTGAGCAGTGAAATTCACAGCAGTGAAATTCATTGTATTCATGGGGATTATGCAAAGTGTGTACTCTAGGCAGGGAGAGGGGCAAATGTTGGGTGCCATCTTTAGAATTCTGGCTACCCCAGGGAACTCTAAAGAAAACATTTCTACATTTTTACCATTAATATGATACTTAAGATTTTTTTGTTTTTGTTTTTGAGACAGGGTTTCATTCTGTCACCCAGGTTGGAGTGCAGTGGTGTGATCATGGCTCACTGCAGCCTCGACCTCCTGGGCTCAAACTATCCTCTCACCTCAGTCTTCCAAGTAGCTGGGCTTATGGTGTGTACCACCCCACCCAGCTAATTTTTTTATTTTTTATTTTTGTAGAGACAGGGTCTTGCTATATTGCTGAGGTTGGTCTCGAACTACTGGCCTCAAGCCATTCTCCTGCCGTGGCCTCTCAAAGTGCTGGGATTATAGGTGTGAGCCACGGTGCCCAGCCTTACTGAAGATTTTTGATAGGTACATTTTGATAGACACTATTATCCCTTTTATTCCTAGTAGTTTGCATCTATGTTCTTAAGTGAGTAGGGCCTGAAACTTATTCCTTATGTTATGTTCCTCTGGTTTGAATATTATTGCTTTTATTATTTTTTCCCTCTGGCTTGAATATTAAGGTTATGCCAACCTCATCCAGATCATGCAGAGTTGGGGAATTTTACTTATTTTTCTTTCTCTCTTTCTTTCTTTTCTATTTATTCTCTGGAATAGTTAGCATGGAATGGGGATTATTTGTTCCTCTATAACGTGACGGTCCTTACCCATGTTAAAAGTTAAATTTAAGCATATACAGGCTTTCAAGAGTTGATTTGAGCAGACAGCGATTCATGAATTGGGCAGTACCAAACTGCAAGTGTTCAGGGCTTTGCCCAGGATGCATGAGTAGGGAAACTTATAGAAGGTGTTCCAGGAAGCAAGACTAAGAAGATATCTGATTGGTTAAAATGGAAAATCCCTAGTTAGGATTGGCTAACTGTCCTTGCTAGGTTGGCTGGCAGTTTCTGATTGGCTAAGCTTCAATTTTGTTTTACTGTTTACACTGAATTGGGTTTTGGTTTGCTTATGTAGGAACCTAAGGCACTAGGGCTGTCTCAATCTAATGGTGTCACAATCAATTTTTAAAACACTATTAATACCATCTGGGTCTACTGTGTATGTGCACAGGTGTGTGTGTGTGTGTGTGTGTGTGTGTGTGTGTGTGTGCGTGCGTGCATGCATGTCATTCAACACATCAGGGGCTGTTCCTCAAGAACAGTTCTTTTTTGCATGTGGGTGTGGCCTGGCCCAAGATTTATATGTCTTCCCCATATGTTATTTACCATGCATTTTCTTTTCCCTTTTTTGGTTAGTGGATTGATTGATTTTTGTCTTCCTTTTTTTTCCCCTTACCCTTTGTTACTTTAGAAGTTTTGAATTCAAGTTCTTGTCTGTGTCTCTCTGTGCTTGCTTGCTTGCTTACTTGCTTGATTGATTGAGTGATTGAGACAGAGGCTCACTCTGGTGCCCAGGCTGGAGTCCAGTGGTAGGATCTTGGCTCATTGCAACCTCTGCCTCCTGGGTTCAAGCAGTTCTCCTGCTCAGCCTCTCGAGTAGCTGGGATTACAGGCATGCACAATTTTTGTATTTATAGTAGAGACAGGGTTTCACCATGTTGGCCTCAAACTCCTGACCTTAATAATCTGCCTGCCTTGGCTCCCAAAGTGTTGAGATTACAGACGTGAGACATGCTCTCGGCTTCCCTTTACCTTCTTTAAACATGCCTAGTTGACCTAATAATGGTGATCAAAATTAATTTCCATCTCTCCTCTCCTCCCTACCAATCAGAGGACCTTAGAATGCTTTAATGTTACTACATTTCCAGTACTTTAGTATCTACCTTTGGTACTACCCAAATTCATCACTGGTATTGTTATTGCTTTTGTTTGTTTGTATTTTACAGTCAATGGTTGCTTCCATTTTTCAACATTTTTTCTAATCCCTTTGCTCACCGTTGCTTCTTGTATCACACTCCTTTGGGAAGAGAAATTGATTGCCTTTGATTTCTCTTATAATATCTCTTCACTTAGAATCTATGGGGGCGTTTTAGAGTCTGTGAGGGGTTTTAGTTAGTTAGCTAAATGAAGTCTTTATTTAGCTCTGACTTTTGAAAGAAAAATTGAATTGCGTTTAAATGTCTAGGTTAATAGAAATGTGCATTTCCTTCAGCACTTATCCATCTAAAGATTCCTGCTTTGCATTGCATTCTCCGTAAGCAATCTAGAAACGCATACCACAGCAGCTTCATTTCAGGTTTTTGTCTTTCTCTCTGGTTGTGTATACATTTTTCTTCATTTGTCTTTCTTTGATGGTCTTCAGTTTCAGTATAATGTGATTGTGTGTGTGTCTAGGTGTTGTTTTGCTTAAGATTTGATATCCTCCTTTAAAGTGAACACTTGTCTTGTGGAAACCAATTTTTTCACAGTCCTTGGGGTTGGGGAGGGGTAGTTCTGGGATGACTCACACATATTACTGTGTGTGCACTTTATTGTGTACTTTATTCCTATTATTGTTATTGTATTGTCATAGATAATGAAATAATTATACACTGCACCCTAATGTAGAATCTGTGGGAGCACCAAGCTTGTTTTCCTGCAACTAGATGTCCCATCTGCAGGCAATGGAGACAGTGATGGATCATCAGGCATTAGATTCCCCTAAGTAGTGCACAACCTAGATCTCTCACATGTGCAGTTCATGATAAGGTTCATGCTCCTATGAGAATCGGATGCTGCCGCTGATCTGTCGGGAGGCGGAGCTCAGGTGGTAATGTGAACGATGAGGAGCAGCTGTCGGTGCAGATGAAGCTTCCCTTGCTCACCTGCCACTCACCTCCTGCTGTGCAGCCTGGTTTCTAACAGGCCATGGAGTGATACTACTTCACGGCCCAGGTATTGGGAGCCGCTGCTTTAAACTGTTCTTAACATTGTCCATCTCTTCCTCGCTCTGATTTAGATTTATTCTCCAGCTCATTGGTTAGTCATTGAGCCAATATCTGACTAAGTTGTCTGTTGAGTTTTCAATAGAAATGACTGTAGTTTTTATTTTGTAGTGGTTCAAGTGGGTTTGTCTTGCTTTTTGTTGTTGTTGTTGTTATATGTGATTGTTTTGGTTTTAATTTCTTCTTTTGGGTCTTGAATAAGGTTCGGCTGTTTTATATTATTTTTAAATGGTAGGGCTGTTACATGAAGGTTCTGTTTCTGTCTGTGGTGCCTGCTGACTCTCATGCATAGAGTGCTGCTTTCTCTTAGACCTTTCAGATTTTTCTCATCAGTCCTTCTCTGGTGGCTGCATTTTTCCTTGAGGATCTTAAGGGTCCTCGATCATGGGAGCATATTTTTTTAGAGTAGTTTTACATTTATTTCTGTAATATCCTTTTACAGTCATGTTACTGGAACCAGTTTTTATGTTGATGTTCACGTTGGGGGTTTGCTAGCCAATGTAGAAAGTAGAAACTCATACCCTAACCTTTGCAAGGTGTAGGCCCAAAGTTCCTTCCTTCCTTTCTTCTCTTCTCTTCTCTTTCTCTCCTCTTTTCTTTCTCTCTTTTCTTTCTTTGCAGTTATTTTTTCTGAGACTAGACAGAAACATACGAGCATCCTTTTTGTGTCTCTGTGTTGCTACATAGATTTATTTTCGCCTATTTCACCTGTCTGCATAGGGAAAGACTTTTTTTTTTTTTTGAGACAGAGTCTCACTCCATCACCAGGTGCCAGGCTGGAGTGCAGTAGTGTGACCTCAGCTCACTGCAACCTCCGCCTCCCGGGTTCAAGCAATTCTCTTGCCTCAGCCTCCTGAGTAGCTGGGACTACAGGCGTGCGCCACCATGCCCAGCTAATTTTTTTTGTATTTTTAATAGAGAGGGATTTCACCATGATGGCCAGGATGATCTCGATCTCTTGACCTCGTGATCCGCCCACCTCGGCCTCCCAAAGTACTGGGATTACAGGTGTGAGCCACTGCGCCCAGCCAGGGAAAGACTTTTATGAATCTTGCATTTGAAAATTTCACCCCCTGGTGGGTATGTTCCAGGGCCTCACCTTTACCTCTGATGGACAGTGACACCCAGGCCCAAGTTCCTGGGACCCATGTTCACCCCAAGGCAACCTCTGAACTGGTTTTGGTGTTTAAGGCTCTGATTTCTAGTTTCTCATCATTAATGATTCCTTCCTTTATTGCAAGCCTGTATCTGCATTTAAAACATTTTTTGTTGTTGTTCATCTCATCCATCATTTCTACGTGTTTGTAGAGGGAGATTTTGGTTTATCTTTATCCTTAATCTTAATGGAAGCAGATACATCGCTAGTCAAAATCTAAATTTGCAAAACAGCCATGCTTTTATCTTTATTAGCTGGGTCCCTCGTGTTCTGGGCTCGGCGAGGGAACAGCCTTTCTTCTGCATCATGTCCTGGAGTGTCTTGTGTCTTTCTCAAGACTTATAACTTGACATTTCCATAAATTCGGCAATAAAATGAAAATACAAACAAATGTTCACAATCACCCAGAATAACAGCAGCGGGTTAGGACTTCTGTCAGACTCTTAGGCATGGAGGGAATTTTCGAGTGGGAGGACTAATTTTATAAGTGGTGAATTCATAAGTGAACATTTTTGGATTATGAGCATGTTTATTTTCCTGTTCCATCTTGGAACACCGAGAAGTAATGGATGGATCCCAGGACATGCTTTCCATGTGTGTCTATTGTGTTCTGAATCGTTACTTAGGGGACTCACCACTGCTATAACAGCGGACTCCGATTAACCCTTTCACAGCCATGGCTTATTTCGTGAGGCCATTAGATGTCCACTTTTAGCTGGGCTCAGCCTGTCCTATGAAAGACAGATGTACAGGTAAAGCCCAAATATGTGGGTCAACATTTCCCACAGGGTGGAGCTGGCTCTAGTCAAGATCGGAATTTCCTGGGGTGCTAGGAAGAAAGAAATGCAGATGCTTATATTCTGTCTCTGATTTGCCTAAACTAACTCACTGGTGGGTGGGGCCAGGAAATCTGCATTTTATCCATATATGCATACGCAAGGAGTATGCATTTTTAATCCCCAGGTGATTCGTAGTCATAATATAGTGTGAGAAAGGTGGCCCCGGTGAGGTGGTGATGGCAAAGCCAGTGCAGTCTTAAGAATCCTTTGGGCAAACAGTTTCTTTTGAGATGGATTGGCAACTAACAGAGAACCTAGGGGTGTTAGGTTGCTTTGTGCTTGAGTATGGTGTGAGCAGAGGGCTCAGTCTCAGTGGTTATACAGTGCCTCAACGTTGGAGATGTCTTGTGGGTTTTTACCCTGGTTTTCTGTTTTGATGGTGGAGTGGGATGGTTAAAGGCATTTGGTGACGTGAATGGAAAGCTGGGAAAAGAGGCAGAAGAAGATCTAATTGAGCATTAACTTCCTTGAGCTTTGTGTTAAGATGTTGCCTGGATTTCAATTAAGTAAAGCACCTTTTCCCCTATCCCTGGTTGCTCATGGGTTGCCATGGCAACAGGTCCGGTGCATTCTCTAGCTCACCTCCGCCACCTGCCTCTGGCACGGACGATTCTACAAGCCTGGCTGAGCCAAGACCTGACTCTCTGCAGATTCCGAGCTGCAATGGCAAAATAAGGTACAGATGTTGGTGAGGAGGTCAGAACTTGCCACTTGAGGTGGTTTATGGTGGGTAGACTCTGATAACTTCAAGGAAACATGATAGGCAGCTGTGCATGGGTAGGATGTTGGGTTCCTGCTCACATGGTTTGGATTGGATTTGGGAGCCTTATGAGCAGAACCCACACTCACTCTCCCAATGTCCAGAGTCTGAGTGTCTCTTTGGGCTTCCTTTGGGTCCTTCCAGAACAGAGTCTGTCAAAGTGAGTTGCATACCCTGACACTTGCTCTTGTGTTGCTCCTGGCTTGGTAAATGGAGGAGATTATGGAATCTGTCATCCTAAAAGAGATTTCAAGAAGAGGAACATGGGGCCCGGCGTGGTAATCCCAGCACTTTGGGAGGCTGAGGCAGGCAGATCACGAGGTCGAGAGATCAAGACCATCCTGGCCAACATGGTGAAATCCTGTCTCTACTAAAAATACAGAAATTAGCCAGGCATGGTGGTGCATGCCTGTAGTCCCAGCTACTCAGGAGGCTGAGGCAGGAGAATCACTTGAACCCGGGAAGCGAAGGTTGCAGTGAGCTAAGATTGCACCACTGCACTTCAGCCTGGCAACAGAGCGAGACTCTGTCTCAAAAAAAAAAAAAAAAAAAAAAAGGAAGCGGAACTTGTTCTTGGCAAAAGGTAATTTGCTCCATCTGGGGCAAGGTGCATAAAATGAAATTATAATGTACAAGTGAAAATTTTCACTAAACAGTTAGGAAGAGGTCTGGGTTCTTGGGAGTTTATTTCTAATGGGTTTCCTTTGTGTTTTCCCCTGGATCTGTCTTCCTCCTCTGAATTATGTTACCTGAAGCAGCAGTCAGACCTGCAGACTCTCAGGCCCTTCCTGGGTCTACCGTGGAGTCCAAGAATCTGTACTTTGCTCAAGCTCCCCAAGTGCTTTAGTGGAGTTATCTTGTTGTCGTTTGTTTTGTTTTGGTTTTGGTTTTTTTTGCATGCTCAAGCTTGAGAACCACTGTCAAAGATCCTTAACTTGGGCTGGGCTCAGCTCCAGTCTTCTACCATACAACTACTCACAATCTGCCCCCACGTGCACACGTGGCCGCAGCTTCCCACCTCTCTTTGTATGATAGGTGCCACAGGGTAAGTTGAGGACAGCTCCCTCTCCATCTTCCAGGCCTGTGGTCCTTTAAAAACAAAACAAAACTAAAAACCTTAGTGGACAGTACTCATCTGAACACTAGAAAAATCTGTTATTTCTCAAGCCTTCATTTTTCAGTAAGACATTTCTGCCAGTAGCTGAAATGGAAAGAATAAAAGCTCTCAGCAGCCACCTTGCTCCTTATTGAAACCTTTGCTGAGTGGCATTTGTCTTCCCTTAGGAACTAAGCCATTCTTCATGTGTCCCTGTGGTCCCTGTCTAAGCAGAAACAGGATGGGAAAGGATGCTCCCAGCCTGGCAAATGTTTCTGCCCTGCCCCATTAATTCTTTGGGTTCACCAAGCAGGGTCCGTCCTTGACCATCAGGACAGCCTCCTCTGTCCCCATTTTGATTTCACTCAGTCCCACTCTATTTGATTCCTGATTTATTTCATTCCTTCTGTGTCAGAACCAGTTATTTTCTTGGCTCTCTTAGCTCCAAGCAACCTCAGGTCAGCCTTTGCCTGTCAGCCTCCCTTCTGACCCAACAATTCCGTCTCAGAAAGCAGAGGCTTCAAGAATTTAGCCTCCCTGCACTGGAAGTCTGTGTGGAACCTTAAGTCTGTTGGGCATCTTGACATGGCCCTGATTGGATTCATTAAAAGAAGACAGCCAGCTTTTAAAAATGCCATAGCCCTTGACTCAACGAAAAATGGCAGAGAAAGAAATGGGTTTCCCTTGCTGGTAGCTGCCTTTGAATGTGTTGATTCATCGTTTGGGTTTTTGTTTTTTCAGGAACCAGTTGTCCTCCTGACCATTGCCTTTCTTATCATTCGTTTCTTATGAACAAATCCACAGACCACAGAGTGATGCTTGTTCTCCCTGGCAATTAGCTGTCTTATGCTATTTCATTAAGTTTCAGTTTCCCAGGTGAATTTCTAAAAGTCACATATATATACAATTTTTGAACAAAATTCAGCCTGTAAATAGAAAAATATTGGCTTAATGAAATAGCATTGGATATATAATATATATGCAGACTATATATATATATATATATATCCAATTATATATATAATGTGTTGTATATAGATGCTGCATGTATTTATGCATATATCTGTGTGTATACATATTATCCATCTGTCTATCTGTCAATCTGTCTATCAAGCACAGACTACCCTGGATACCCAGCCAGCTAGCATACTTTAAGTATGCTAGTGACCTACTTTATTCCCATCTTCCTGGCTGCAGCGTTTTTTAGGAAGTGCAAACTGGTATCAGTGTTAGCCTAAGTAAACGACATGAGAGGAGTGCATCCGCTGTTTAAAAATAAAAAAGAAAGGCAAAGTGACTTCGTATTCCAAAGCAACGTAGACTGTCTTGAAGGGCACCAGCCCCCTCCTTTTATTGACGGAAAGTCTCTATTATCTTGAGCAGCAGGTGATCCTTTCTGAAAGTTGAGAATGTCAACACGAACATGGAATTTCAAAGTGTCACCATTATAGCCAAGGCACGCTTTTACTCTGCTGACATGGAGAATTGCCATTTGATGGTATTTGAAAATTCTGCACCAAATCTTATCATGTTCTAAGTATTTTTCTCTTCCACCATGGGCCTCTTGCCCTTTTGGGTTTAAGTTAAAATGGATTAGGTCTACTAGATGCGATTACTCTTTGTTTTATATTTTTATAAGTGCAATACTAGTTCGTCGTAGGAACTATGGAGTGTGGTTTGTGTTGTACGTGTTATGTGCTAGACAGGTCTCATACCTACTCTCATCCACTCTCCACAACAACCCTGTAGAGTGGATAATACTATTACCCTCGTTTGGCAAGTGTGTAAACTGAGGCACAGAGGGTATCAGTGAGCGTCTCCAAGATGCATAACCAGGAAGTGGTTGCCCTGGTGCATGAACATGCATGGGCAGAGAAACAGCTGCTTACAGTGAGTGGATACAGTTGGCCCAGGTCCTCAGTCCCCCAGCATCATTCTTCCTGCTTTCTTTACAATGGCACGGATAGTCCTCTTTGTCATTACCTCAGAGAAAAAGGAAAAGACAGAAGCCGGAGGAAGTAAGACGAGAGGAACATGCAGCAAGCCTGTTGTGGGCTTTTTGCTTGTCTCCCTGATCTGTGCCTGCTGGGAGGACTTGGATGCATTTGCCCAGCAAGCCAGCAACTTATGCTGTCTCCACCCATGCCCCCGCCTGCCTGCACCCACCATCCTTTGATTTGATTGACAGTTCCCCAGAGAAAACAACAGAGTGATAAACTGTGCCCAACTTTTAATCTGCATGTGAGCACATAGATGTGTATATTCTGTCGCGCGCGCGCACACACACACAGAGTGCATGTTCAGAGGAGATGAGTAAGGGGAAACTTCTGGGACTCACGGCCATTGTGGCTTTCTTCCCTGGTACTCCTGGAAGGATCCACCCAGTGGTGGATCCCATGTCTGAATCACTTTTGCTGATCCTGTGATCGGGGAGATGTGGCAAGACTAACAGGCTAGCCAGAAACAAGCACGACCTGCCAGGAGTACCCACCATTGTGCAGCATTACTCTGTGGTAGTGCTGCCCGTGGGTTTTCCTTCCATGCTCCACCACCCACCCTCCACGCAAACCTTGGCAAAAGTTTGCCACGATCCCATTTGAGGCGTTCTTTTTTCATGGAGAAAACCCAGCTTCGGAGAATTGTCATTCTTCTTTAGCTGGGACCCCATTCTTATAGTTTCTTTTTTCCTTTACTGTGAGTGGCTGTGCTGAAGTTTACCTTTGTGCTGTCTGAGCTGTTTCTTGAGTGGATTTTTTTTCTTTTGAGACAAACTCTCACTCTGTCACCAGGCTGGAGTACAGTGGTGCAATCTCGGCTCACTGCAACCTCCACCTTCAGGGTTCAAGAGATTCTCCTGCCTCAGCCTCCTGAGTAGCTGGGACTGCAGGCACGTGCCCCCACGTCCAGCTAATTTTTATATTTTTAGTAGAGACGGGATTTCACCATGTTGGCCAGGATGATCTCAATCTCTTGACCTTGTGATACGCCCACCTCGGCCTCCCAAAATGCTGGGATTACATGCGTGAGCCACCATACTCAGCCCTCTTGAGTGGTTTCATAGCATGAAAATATTGTTAGGGAGATAGCTGATGAAGAAACAAACTTTTGGAGAAAATCATTTAAGCACATTTACATAATGTGTAAATTTTGTGCATCTCGACAATTTGCTAATTACTCCTTACTTAAGAGCTCATGCTGAGTAAAAATGAGCCCCACCCAATCTACGAATGGTCCTCAGAGCCTTGACATGGCTTCACTTTCCTAGCCTTGTAGGTTACGCTAACACAGGGATTATTATCTGCCTTAAAGAATACAGGTGCTCAAACTAACAACCCATGGATCGAGGTTAAAAAAAAAAAAGAATACAAGTGCATCAGTCCACTGCGGGTTGTCTGTGACAGAGTATATTTCGTGATGACCTTCACTCTCTTCTCCAGAAAAGGGTTGTCTCTGGTCCTCCTTGTGGGAGGCTGGTCCTTAGGCGGACCTAGGCAATTCAGTTCTTCGAGAAACAGAAAGGCTCTAGATTAAATTTCTGTGGATCATTGATGACCAAAAGATTTGAGTCTTAAAGGATCTTAAAAGTCCTGCTTTTATTAGTCTGTATCTGGGATCAGATAATTTGCAGGCCACATCTAGCTCGTTGCCTGATTTTGTATTAATAAATAAAGCTTTATTGGAATACAGACATACCAACTCATTGACCTATTGTTTGCGGCTGCCGTTGGTTGCAATGGCAGAGCTGAGTGGTTGCAACAAAGCAGGAATAACTCACAAAATCTAACATACTTTCTATCTGGACCCTTACCAAGAGAATTTGCCAGCCCCTGACCTGTATGTTTGTAAACTAGGCCTTTGGATAAATAAATGTTAGTCTATCAGCAAGATAGGATGTTGCAGTATGAGATTCTTAGCCTTGAAGAGGATCATGAGCTCTTTAAGAGTTTGTGCAAAATGTTCTGCGTAGGTGTGCTTGGACATTTTTTCAGGAAAGAGCATCCATCGGATCTCATCATTCCCCCTCTGACAAATATCCAAGTACCTACCGTGTACGTGGCACTGTGCTAGTCACTGTAGCTGTGGTTTGAGCAAGGCAGGCCCAGGTGCTTCTTCCTGCAGTTGATGGACATGAGAGGTGGTGGGCCTAGAGGCAGATGACAGATGAATGATTCCCTTGAAAACTGTGAAACATGATGGGGAATCAGGCTGCCAAAAGACAGCCTCCCACTTCAAACGCACATCCTTTCTGCTATGTTGTTTAAGCTGAGCTTGAAGAAATGAGGGCTGAGAGACCACTCCTGAAGATCACATCTATACCACAGATGTCTCAGAGTAGGATGCATTGGCCTTTTGAAGTTCAACCAGTTTTTTTAAGTGGTGATTTAGAATTCCTGTTCAGCTCACTTTCACCAAGCACCAAAGCTTACTAGAGGCCTGGAAGGTAACTGGTTGTGCCTGACTTTGAAGTAATTTGGACAAAGAACATATGTCTTTTTCTTTTTTTGAGACAGAGTCTCGATCTGTCACCCAGGCTGGAGTACAGTGGCGCAATCTTGGTTCACTGCAACCTCCACCTCCTACGTTCAAGCAATTCTTCTTCCTCGGCCTCCCAAGTAGCTGGGATTACAGAAACACGCCACCAGAGACAGTTTCACCATGTTGGCCAGGCTGGTCTTGAACCCCTGACCTCGAGTGATCAGCCTGTCTTGGCCTCCCAGTATGCTGGGATTACAGGCGTTAGCCACCACACCCAGCCAAGATTAAGATTTTTTTAAAAGTTGTCACCTCTGGGTGATGAATGATTTTTTTAGTCTTTTATTATGCTTATTTTCTAAATTTTCTGTAATGTATGGGAATTTCTGTATTAACAGAAAATGTTTTATTGAAACTTAAGAGAAAATATATTTTTAAAAAATTTAGAGCACAATGACACACCACTTCCTCTGGGCAAATGCATTGACTCCTCTTTAGTGGACACTTTTATTCAATGAGCAGTTGGAATGTGCTGTCCCTGAAGCTCATCTTGGGGAATTTCTTGGACTAGAACAGAATTCTAGAAGCACTGGCACTGGAAATAGCTGTTCTCTCCAGCTCACAGGGGATAAGCGATCATTCAGGCGGGCTGAGTCAGAGGCTGTCGCAGCCCTGGAATGGAAGAATGTTTATGCTAGAGGAGGCCCTGAAGTCTATCTAATTTGGCTCATTTGCAGATGGAAGCAGCTCAGACCTTTAGAGGTTGCAACCATTACTAGGGTTTCACACAGAAAACTGGAGATAGAATTGGCCCATGAATTCTGTGCAGTGGATTCATTTGTGTCTTTCTAAAGGGAGAGAAAGAGCTGGGGTAAATTTGATGGAGTCTAGAATACTGAAGGCATCATAAACGGCCAAGGATGTGAATAAGGCTTCCTTAGGGTGGCTTTTCTCCCTCTCCTTCCTTCCTTCTCCCTCTCCTTCTCCTCCTCTGGCTGTTTAGCTCCCACAGCCCTTGGCTGTGTTGGGAAATCTCTTTCCCGCACCTTGTGAGTCTTGCTGGAAGGCAGACCTGCCTTTCAGGCTAGAACTTGGATTTCAGGCTGGGCGAGGTAGCTCACTCCTGTAATTCCAGCACTTTAGGAAGCCAAGGCGGTTGGATCACCTGAGAGGTCAGGAGTTCGAGACCAGCCTGGCCAACATGACACAACCCTGTCTCTACTAAAAATACAAAAATTAGCTGGGCCTGGTGGCATGCACCTGTAATCCCGACTACTCGGGAGGCTGAGGCAGGAGAATCACTTGAACCTGGGGGGCAGAGGTTGCTGTGAGCCAAGATCACTGCCTTCTAGCCTAGGTAACTGTGTTGGGCTCTTTCTAAGAAAAAAAAAAAAAAAAAAAAAAAAAAAAGCTAGATTTTAGACATTCCCTTTCTTGGGCCCTCTCACAGCTACCGGTGACCTTGGCTTGGCCAGTCAGATGGACTTAATGAGAGATGGGGCTGCAGTTCCAGCAGGAGGGGGCTAGCATTCTGTCAACAACTTAAGCTAAGGCATTTTATGTCCAGCACCGTGGACAGAGGTGCTGCCCCAAGGCTGTTGCAGTGGCATTTTGTCTGCGGAGCAGGAGGTTCTGGTCTCCCTTGTCCCTGCCTGGGTTCCCAAATAGCATCTGCAGCCCCAGAATGGGGAGCATCCCTTGAGCCCCTCAGTACCCTTCTGATGAATGAGTAACTGGTAAACTCACCCAGGTAAAACCTCAGCTTTCCTGGCCTTCTTGTAATGAAGACAAGAAGCAAAATCTACATTTCAGGCATGTGCTCATCTTTTTCTTTCTCCGTTTTCCTCTCCAGTGATTATCCTGTGTTTGCCTATCCATTTTTTACATCCCAAAAAGCCAGAAAACCCATATATCCAGAAATGTCTATGGAATTTTAGTGCTATTTAAGGCATTTCAGTTCCACATTTTCCCTTCACTTATGTGACCTTTGACAAAGGAAAGATTCTCATTTTTAGTGTAGTTTAGAGAATAGAATACTATTTGCAAATATAGCAATATATATACTGTCTTGATTGTAGCAACTAACAGTTTTCATGGATATTGTCATGTTTTGATTCCTGGAGACCAACTTCTACGACAAGAGAAGATGTGAGAAATTGTATAAATAGAGAGATGAGTTTGAGATATAGCCTTAGGGAAGATATAAGAATTCTTTGGTTTGGAGGAATTTATTTTTCTGTCACCTCCTCTTCTGTGGTTGCATTTGCTTGTCTATCCCACGTGTGACAGCCCATATTCTCTTAAAAGAAAAAAATGGAGATTTTTATTTGATATAAGAAAATGGTTTCTGTCAGGACAATTCAGTTACTTTCCACTGTCTAGTCTTAAATTCCTTTGCTGTCCCCTCTGTCTTTGAAACGGAAGCACATGTATCCTTTGGTGCCCAGATATAACTAAGGGTCAGGTATACCCTGTTCACTACCCTGAGACACCTCATGGGACAGTAATAGTTAGACTAAAGTATATTTAGGTTCAGACCAACTACTTAGGTTCAGTCTAAAGTGGGTGGACTTTTAATATTATTGGACATTTCGGCTCCGTTGCCTGAGAGTAGAAATTATCTGACTTAGATACTTGGAACAAGAAACATCATAGTGGGGGCTCTGCCTAATGAATGAGAAATCTTTAGCAAACAGTGAGCCCAGTTTTTCTTCTGATATGCATTTAATATTCACCGGTTATGCAGATCTATTTGTATCTGTATTGTCACTAAGCAATTGCTTATTCATAAGCATCAGAGGTAAGGCATAGATGACTTTCCATGCCTGGGAAAACATGGCTGACTACAATTGAATCAGCCTCCTTACACAGGAAGGAGATACCTGGACTAACTTATAGTTGGGCAGTCTAAATCATGGATGTTCACAGTTTAGTTTGTATCAGGATCATCATGGGGTGAGTGTGGATCGGGAAGGATATGGCTTGAACAACGCAGAGTCCTGAGCCTGTCTCCAAAAGACTGTATTAGCTCCCAGGTGGGTCCAGGAATAGGTGTTTTGGGAGCTCCCACCGTGACACTGCAGCAGGTGGTCTTCACTCGACACTTTGAGATGCAGCAGTCAAGGCTGTTCACCCTTCATCTTAGAACTAGAGTAGATGACAGACCAGGGGTACCTCAAGGGCAAAGTGAGCCCCATGACAGTTAAGTTGATATTATCAGTTGATCATGAGCCCTGAAGTCGGTGGCATTGTCTTTTCCACTCCTCATTGACCTGGTCATTGATAACCATGTAAGTTGAGGAAGGGGTTACCGTGGGGAGGTTGGGAGTCCACTGCAAAGCTCTTACAAGTATTAATGTTCTCCAAAATGCACTTTCTCCAGTAAGTGTGCTGGAACTTTTTTTTTTTTTTAAGCAAATGTCCTTTGCTGGTGGACCCTATGGAAGCTATGATGGCCTCCCTCCCATGGGGCATTTGCACTGACCGTGCATGTTCAGGGTGGGCTGAGAAGAAGTGGAGAGGTGGCTCTGGAGCTCATGTGGGATTTGTTTTTAGACCAAAATTAATTCATCGGGAGTGAGCTCATGCTCATGAAATGGTTGTTTGTGCCTTTATAAAGTAGAAGAGCTCACCTGGTAGGTGGACTTTTAATATTATTGGATATTTCGGCTCTGTCGCCTGAGAGTAGAAATGATCTTACTTAGATACTTGGAACGAAGAACACTGTAGTAGGTGGTCTGCTTAATGGATGAGAAATCTTTAGCAAACAGTGAACTGAGTTTTTCTTCTAATGTGCATTTAATTTTCACGGATGATGTGAATCTATTTGTATCTGTGTTGTCACTAAGCAATTGCTTATTCATAAGCATCTGAGGTAAGGCATAAATGACTTTCCATGCCTGGGAAAACAGGCACAGACTACCACTGAATCAGCCTCCTTACACAGGCAGTGTTTGACCTTTTGATAGTCATGTGCCTTGTGATTATCAGCATGATAAATGGAAATACCTATTATACGTAAAAAGCACATAAATAAGTTCATGATCACATCTCTTAAACTTCAGATGCTTCTCTGCCTAAAGGTTAGGAACTAAACGTAATAAATATTTTTGTTGTGTTTCTATGAAGTTTTCTTGGTCTCCAGTGGAATATTCTCCTGCCCTGGGCTACACGTGGCCCATGTAGTACATCCTGCATGGATTTTACATGGAGACGAGTGTGTGGCTGCTCTCAGAGTAGAGTGCAGTCAGCTTGCCCAACTCCATAGAACTTGGGCCTTAAATTGGGCACAAGTAGAGCTGTCAATTCAAATACACGTTTCCTGGTTAAATTTGAACTTCAAATAAATAATGAATACCTTGTAGCATAAGTAGATCCCATGCACTATGTGTGACATACTTCCACTAAAACAACTTTGGTTTTATCTGAAATTTAAACGTAACTGGACATCCTGTCTTTATTTGCTATATCTGGCAACCCTAGCAAGGAGCCTGTCCACAACAGATGCTTTGTATTTGTGTGCACTAATCACAAAACTACTGTGTTGTTTACAAGAATTCTTGCGCTATGGGAGAAAGAAGACTAGAGAAGCTCTTGTATATCCTCTTGTTTTGAAAAGAGTGATGTTTCTCATACCGAGTGGGGAAAAGCTGGAAGCAATTCCTTTGGAAACTGGCACGAGACAAGGATGCCCTCTCTTACCACTCCTGTTTAACATAGTATTCGAAGTCCTGGCCAGAGCAATCAGGCAAGAGAAAGAAATACAGAGCAGACAAATAGGAAGTCAAACTATCCCTGTTTGCAGATGGCATGATTCTATATCTAGAAAACCCCATAGTCTTGGCCTAAAAGCTCCTTTAGCTGATAAACAACTTCAGCAAAGTGTCAGGATACAAAATCACTGTACAAAGATCACTAGCATTCCTATATGCCAACAACAGCCAAGCTGAGAACCAAATCAGGAATGTGATACCATTCACAACAGACACCAAAAGAATAAAATACCTGGGAATACAGCTAAGCAGGGAGGTGAAGGATCTTTACAAGGAGAATTACAAAGCAGTGCTCAAAGAAATCAGAGATAACACAAATAAATGGAAAAACATTCTATGCTTATGGATAGGAAGAATCAATATTATTGAAATGCCCATACTGCCCAAAGCAATTTACAGATCGAATGCTATTCCTATCAAACATTCTTCATAGACTAGAAAAAAATTATTTTAAAATTCATATGAAACCAAAAGGAGCCCAAATAGCCAAGGCAATCCTAAGTGAAAATAAGAAAGCTGAAGGCATTACATTACCCAACTTCAAACTATACTATAGGGCTACAGTAACCAAAACAGCATGGTACTGGTATAAAAACAGACACATAGACTATTAGAATAGAGAGCCCAGATATAAGACTGAACATCTACAACCATATGATCTTCGACAAAGCTGACAAAAATAAGCAATTGGGAAAGGACTTCCTATTCAAAAAATGGAGCTTAGATAACTGGCTAGCCATATATGTAGAAATTAAAACTGGATCCCTTCCTTACACCATATACAGAAATCAACTCAAAATGAATTAAACACTTAAGTGTAAAACCCAAAACTATAAAAACCCTGAAAGACAACCTATTCTGGACATAGCAACAGGGAAAGATTTCATGATAAAGATGCCAAAAGTAATTGCAACAAAAGCAGAAATTGACATATGAAATCTAATTAAACTTAAGAGCTTTTACACAGCAAAAGAAACCAGCAACTATCAAGAGTCAACAGACAACTTACAGAATGGGAGAAAATTTTTGCAAACTATGCATCTGACAGAGGTATAATAGCCCGCATCTATAAGGAACTTAAACAAATTTACAAGAAAGAAACAACCCCATTAAAAAGTGAGCAGAGTACATGAACACTTTTCAAAAGAAGACACAGACATGGCCAACAAGCATATGAAGGAAAGCTCAACATCACTGATCATTAGAGAAATGCAAATCAAAACTGCAGTGAGATACTATCTCACACCAGTCAGAATGGCTATTATTAACAAGTCAAAGAATAACAACTGCTGATGAGGTTGCAGGGAAAAGGGAATGTATACACTGCTGGTGGGAGTGTAACTTAGTTCAACCATCGTGGAAAGCAGTGTGACAGTTCCTCAAAGTGCTAAAAACAGAACTACCATTCAACCCTGCAATCCCATTACTCAGTATATACCCAAAGGAATAGAAGGCATTCTACCATAAAGACACATGCATGCCAGTGTTCACTGCAGCACTATTTACAATAGCAGAGACATAGAATTAATCTAAATGCCCATCAATCACAAGTTGGATAAAGAAAATGTGGTACATATATACCATGGAATACTATGCAGCCATAAAAAAGAATGAGATCATGTTTTTTGTGAGGACATAGATGGAGTTGGAGGCCATTATCCTTAGCAAACTAATGCATGAACAGAAAGCCACATGCCACATGTTCTCACTTATAAGAGGACATTAAATGACGAGAACTCATGGGCACAAAGAGGGGAATGACAGACACTGGGGCCTGCTTGATTGTTGCAGGTGGGAGGAGGGAGAGGATCAGAAAAAATAACTGTTGGGTACTAGGCTTAGTATCTAGGTGACAAATAATCTATACAACAAACCCCCATGACACAAGCTTACCTATGTAACAAACCTGCACATGTTGCCCTGAACTATAATAAAAGTTTTTTAAAAAAGAATGCAGTGGCTCACACCTGTAATCCCAGCACTTTGGGAGGCAGAGGAAGGTGGATCACTTGAGGTCAGGAGTTCAAGACCAGCCTGGCCAATGTGGTTAAACCTCTGTCTCTACTTAAAATTCCAAAACTAGCCAGGCGTGGTGGTACATGCCTGTAGTCCTAGCTACTCTGGAGGCTGAGGCAGGAACCTGGGAGGCACAGGTTGCAGTGAACCAAGATTGCACCACTGCACTCCAGCCGAGGTGACAGAGTGAGACTCTGTCTCAAACAAACAAACAAAATGATGTTTTAATACTGAGAGAGACAATCACCCGAGAAAATTAGCTTTCAGGACCGTACTATATAGTTCCATAAGGAAAGCAGATAATACTTTTTTTTAAAGGCCCTATAATGTCTTGAAGAATCCCAAAAAGGAATTTTAAATTTTGAGGCTAAAACTCCAACTTGGCCAATGATACGTCTGTCTGATGTGTAATAATAATACCTGCTGCTCTCAGCTAGGACTCATTGACAAACCTAAGTGCATCACAGGAAAATTACCAGTGTCTCTAAGGAATTAGCTAATCATATTATCATTATTTAAAGAGGCCTTATTTGGGCAGTGGGCACCTTACAAAAGAGGAAAGAAATATTTCTAAAACTCTGAAAAATGTTCCACCCCACTCGTAGTCAAAGAAATCCACATTAAGCGAAATGTGATTTCTTCCATAAATAAATGCACTTATGTGAAAATGAGAAATACCCAGGGCTAAGAAGTGGCATAATGAGAACTTGCAAACTCTGTTCATGGGTAAGCGACACAGCCTTCCTGGAAATTTATTAGACAATTGCATCATGGCCCTTTGATCAACAGTTCAACTTCTGGGAACTTTGTCCACATTTCTGACTGTTTGTATACATGAAAGGTTTTACGGTGATATTTATAATAAAAAAAGTCTAGAAATAGCTGAAAGGTCCAATGACGTGAGAGTGTAATTTGTATTGCTTGAAACTATACTGATTCTTTGGGAAACAAGAAAGGAGGGACAGTATAAGTTGATCCCCTCCTATTCTGCCTTTGATTGGCCTTTGGTTTTGTTTGTGTGTATATATTACTTAGTGAATTGATGTTGCTGGCCACTCTTCATTTTGTTTTGTAACAGGGGTTTGGAAAGAGTTTTCCCAGGGATTTGATGCTTTCTGCACTTAATAGATGATGATTTGCCTATTTGTGCTACTCCAGCCAAATCATCTCCAATAATATCGTGGGAACATTGTTAAAGCTCTCTCTTGGCTAGGGATCTGTTAATTAGCATTGCTGTATTCATCAGAGGCCTACGATTCCATCATTGGGCCCTTTAGATTTAGCCAGTTACACCATCTCAGGGACCATGTACATTCTGTGTGGCTTGTGTGATTGGACCCATGGGCTATGAAATCGGAGGTTAACTTGGCATTTATCTAGAAAGATCTTCTCAGTCTGAGGTTCTTGGATCCATAAGGACTGAGCAGTTATTTCAAAACGGTCTGTGTATTTTTTGCTGGATTGTAACTTTCGCTGTACTTTCAAAAGCAGTTGCTAATCCAAAATGGTTTGGGGCCATTGACTAGAGGACTTCAGAGACTTCCACTCTGCAGCAGGGAAGCCAGACCTGGAAGGACAGGGGCTTTCCTGGGCATCAGGGTTTACTGACGGCCCCTGGGCTTGTGCCTGCAAGAACTGTGTCTGCTTTTCTCCATCCTATGATGTCTTGTGACCACAATCATGTCCTCTGTTGTGGGGAAGAAGAAATCAGGGAAGCGGATGCATCGCGAAAGGTCACCTGGTGATTCTGTGGGAAAAGTGAGCCTGGGGCTTCTCTCTGTTTCACTGTGGTCCTCACTCTGGTTCCTCATATAACACTCTGGTTCCTTTCCAGGAAAGGTGGAGTAGGAAGGATGAGAGGCTGAGCCCTGGCAGTGGGTCCTTTCTTTGTGTGAATTCCTGGATGCTCAGTTAGAAATTTAAAAATAAAATTTTAATGATGGTCAACTTTTCCTCTAACAACAAAGAACCTTTTCATTCACCTTCCCAAAAGAATTATAAGCCTGTGTTGTGGGCTTTACATGGGTAACTATTTTCTGCTTGCAGCTACTTTATGCTTCATAGATCTAATGAGTTAAGAAATACTACTTTACAAAATGTTTCACGTTTGTCTGCAAGTAGGAATGTTTACAGAGCAAGATTTCCTCTGATCCTTTCCCCACTCTGATCATAGGCAATGAGAGCTCACCAGACTTCCTCTGCAACTTTCTCACGGCAGCAGCTGCGCCCACTACCTTTTCTGGCAAGCAGATGAGCAGTTCAGCTCTTTCTCCTACCCCTCCTCCCCCAGCTTAATCCCCAGTCAACCAGAGGCCCTAGTTAAAAGAGGGGCTCTGGAAGCAAAAATGCCGAGTCGACTCCTAAATTCACACTGCAGACTGTCTCTGTGACCTGGGACCAATTACTCTGCCTCTCTGTTCTTCAATTTACTCATTTGTTAAAGGGAATTAATCTCTACTTTATGGGGCTTTTGTAAAGATTGAACTCATTGAAGATAAGTTCCCAATATTACCTATTAACCAGTGTCTCAGATGTTGTTTTGCTTCTGAGTTTGACATTGACTGTTTCATCCCTAAATGAAATAGTCCCGCTTCTGCTCCTCCTTTCCAAACCCCACTTCAAAAGTGCCCAAACCTTTCCCATTTCAAGAAACCTCATGGGGTTCTTGTCACTCTGGCACACCCTCACATCCCACAGTGTGCTTGTCAATTGCCTCCGCTAACTGGTCATCCTTTGCCCACACGCTCGCATTTAACTTGATGGGTGTGATGGTTGAACTAGCCTTACTGGGAGAGGCAAGAAGATTCATTGCTCACGACACATCATACTCTGTAATGATGTATTTGGACTAATCTTCCTTGTTGCAGACTCATTAGTGGCTATCACCAAATGGTGGCTTATTTAGCTTTCACAAGTACGTGAGGCATTCACACCCTCCCGTTTCCTACTAGGGAAGGCACTGACGTCAGTTTTCACACACTGGAAGCCCGGGGCCAGGCGTGCAGTTTTATTTTGGTGAAGCCTCTTCATGCTCCTCGATGTTCCTATGAAACACAAGCGTAGTGTTAGAATTTGCTCCTGGTGCCTCCCAGGTCTGTTGCTCTCTGTGCAGTATCTGCAGGAGATTCAGAGTAGGACCCTTTTGTGACATTAGCAAAAGCAGTGCAACCGTTAGTGATTGTTAAAGTGTGTGTTTTGCCCCTTAGATTTGAGGGAATTTATTTGTATCTTCCCTGTCTGCCCTCTCTTAAATTATAAAATCCCCTAGGGGCCAGGTGCGGGTGGCTCATGCCTGTAATCTTAGCACTTTGGGAGGCCAAGGCAGGTGGATCGCATGAGTTCAGGAATTCGAGACCAGACTGGGCAATGTGGCAAAACCCTGTCTCTACAAAAAAAAAAAAAAAAATACAAAAGTTAGCTAAGCATGGTGTCATGCACCTGTAGTTCCAGCTACTCAGGAGGCTGAGTGGGGAGGATTGCTTTAGCCCGGGAAGTAGAGGCTGCAGTGAGCTGAGATCGTACCACGGCACTCCAGCCTGGGCAACAGAGTGAGACCCTGCTCAATCAATCAATCAATAATCTCCAAGAAAAGAGTTTTTTCTTTTGGCCTTTATCAGTTCTCAGTGGAGAGCATCTAGGCCAGGCCTGTGTGCTCAGAGCAGGCGCAGGAAATCAGGAGTATTTGCTGACTGATCTAGGAGAAAGCTGAGGACCCTCCACTATGACCCAGGTTAATTCATGGACAGCTCTTAGGACTGGTTTGCTTATATCTTTAGCATTTGTGAGCTTGAAATCCCAGATGTTTAGTTCAATTTCCCAACCAGCATCTGCAGCCTGAGTCATCTACATATTGTTTACTTAAAATGTATAAAGCCCCTCCCCCATGTGTGCACAGAAGCGCACATATGTGTATACATACATGAAAGCTAACTAATAGCTGAGGAAGGATGGTACTGAGTAGCAGTTGTATGCGCCCACATGTACATACACATCATGTGGATACCACACAATGAGTGTGGAGTTTTGCCTCTTGTAAATGTTGTCTGGGAGGAGTTGCTAACCAGTTGAGACAGCTGCGTTCTCCGCAGGCTGGTTTTGTGAGTCAGAGCTGCTGACCATTGGAAGACTGGCATCCTTGCATTGTAAAGAATCAGTGGACCCCCCTTTCCTAACGGAACTGAGATTCAGCTGTTAATGAGAGAGCTGATTGGGAGCTGGGGAGGAGGGAGTCTACCTGCCCTGTACTTTCTTACTTTTCAGTCTGTACTTATATGATTTGAGTAAATAAATACAAAATGATTTTCAAAAGATTTTTTTCCTTTTAATGTTTTTTGATTTATTTAAGCATTAAAGACTTCATGAACTAGGCAGCACTCAAAACTAGAAGACATTCAAAGAGCTCCTCCTTTTTTAATGTCTGAGCAGGAAATAAAGTCTAGAAATAGCTTAATTGGTTACAGTTAGGCATTTGCCTTATTTGGACATAGTCTCATCAGTTGGCTGCCTGTGATTGGCTGAAGCTTGGCTGCCAGTGATTGGTTGAAGCTTAGCTGCATGCGATTGGCTGAGATCTAGATATCCTATTACAAAAAATATATACCCCTAATAAGATTTTCGTTTGTATACATACTAAGTTAGGTTGTAGCTCACTATGGAGCAACTCAAACTACAGCCTCAGACCAGTGACCTCCTGCTTATTTAACAGACATCTGAGTTATGCTTGCTGGGTTATTTTCTCTCCCAATAGAGAGACTCTTCTGTTTGTGCCGTCATGTGTTTAAGATTCACTCAAGACCTATCTCCTCTAGAAAGTCTTCCCCACAAACCACCCCATGCTGTGAACTGGATGCTCTCTCCCACTCCTGTCCTCCCGATTTCAGATCCACGCAATTTGCCTCCATTATGAATAAACAAATAGCCCAGGGGACCATGGATATTTAGGACAAGCTGGTTCTAAGAATGACATTCTTTCAATACAAGCCAATTTGTAAAAGCATTTTTAAAAGGAAGGTTCACTTAGGAAACCCAAGGTCTGAGTGCTATGGGTGGCCTATTAATATCTATGGCACCTGGGCTGCAGTTCTGCTGCCTTCGCTCTTTCTCTCTGGCTGCATGGTTTCCCGTCTCTACTTGTTGATGTATATCTGATTGCTTCTGACTATCTGTCCAGCCATTTCCCTCATTCCATTGTGGCAGTCCTGCTCACACATCATGTGATTTTTCAGATTTGGCATGCACGTTGGAGTTGCCAAGTCTCCCTTGAGAGGGATTCTGATTGCCTTAGCCAGGCATCTGAACTGGTTCCCATAAGGAGAGCAGGGTCGCATATTATGTAATTCTGTAGGGCTGTGGGAGAAAGAACACGATACTAACAATAATAATCAATACAGTCAGCACTTAGTACATTCTAAGTACTTTCAGACATTCTTACATTTAATCTTCACAAAACCCTCATGAAATAGGTACTGCTGTTTTTCCAGTTTTACAGATCAGGAAACCACAATAGAAGCTACTCGTTTGGCACTACACAGCTGACCAGTGGCTGAGTCAGGAAGTGAAGCTGGAGGCATGGTTCTGGAATCTGTGTTTCTAATCATAACTCAACATTGCTTGTCTTAAACAGGCATTGCTAGGATACCACATCTTCATCTTTTTTAGCCTTCTTGGTACCTATGCATTGGGCATTGAATGCCTATTCAGTGATTTTTTTTTTTTTTTGAGACAGGTTCCCCAGGATGGAGTGCAGTGGTGTGATCATAACTCACTGCAGCCTCAACTTCCCAGGCTCAAGACGTCTTCCCATCTTAGCCTCCCAAGTAGCTGAGACTACAGGTGCATACCACCACACCCAGCTAATTCTTTATTTTTATTTTTTGTAGAGATGGGATTGTGCCATGTTGCCCAGGCTGGTCTCAAACTCCTAGGCTCAAGCCATCTGCCTGCCTCAGTCTCACAAAGTGTTGGGATTTCAGGCTTGAGCCACCATGCTCGGCCTATTCAATGAATTGTTCGCTGAATGAATGGATGCCTGAGTGAATGAGAGAACACACAGAAGCATGCATAGTCTATAGGAAGTTCAGGGGTAGAAGCTTCTTCCTGCTGCAGCTTGCTGAAGTATTAATATACATGTGTTCCAAGCGCTCTCTTTCCTCATCTCTCTCTCTTTTTTTTTTTTTGCTCAGACAAGAGTGAGAATGGTGAGGCGTATCAGAGAAAGAAGGCGACAGCTGCTGGCCTTCTGGAGGGTCCTGCTGTCCCCGTGCCTTCTCGAGGGAACCTGGCACAGCCCAGTGGCAGCAGCTGGAGGAGGATTGCGCTGCTCATCTTGGCCATCACTATACACAATGTTCCAGGTGAGGTCTTGCCCATGAGCGCTCCAGCCACTGCCTGAAGGTAAAGTCATTTGTCAGCACAATTGTCTGGCTGGAAAAGGGGAATGGTCAATTGTGACATGGGTCCTTTTTGGAGGACAGTGAAGGTGGCAGTACAAATCTTTCTTGACTATTTTTTGAGCATTATAGATTGATCATCATATGTGAAAACTTCCCATTCCAGTTAGTTTAAACAAATTCTGTTTCCTTTCTTTACATATTTGTTACCAGGTTTTTTGGAGCATAAATTCATAATTGTCACATGATTGCTGTGGAGGGTGTCTTTTATAAATACTGGATATCTCTGGTTCTGCTTAATACTATCTGAATATGTAGTTGACACAGCACCAGGTGCGGTGACTCATACCTGTAATCCCAGCACTTTGGGAGGCTGAGGCAGGTGGATCACCTGAAGTCAGGAATTTGAGACCAGCCTGAACAACATGGTGAAACCCTGCCTCTACTAAAAATACAAAATTAGCTGGGCGTGGTGATGCGTGCCTGTAGTCCCAGCTATCTGGGAGACTGAGGCATAAGAATCGCCTGAACCCAGGCTACAGAGGTTGCAGTGAGCCTGGATCATGCCATTACACCAGTCTGGACAACAAGAGCAAAACCATCTCAAAAAAAGAAAAAGAAAATATAGTTGACCCTTGAACAACACAGGTCTGAACTATGCAAGTCCACTAACACTCAGATTTTCTTCTGCCTCTGCTACCCCGAGACAGCAAGACCAACCCCTCCTCTTTCTCCCCCTCCTCAGCTGACTCACTGTGAAGATGATGAGGATGAAGGCCTTTATGATGATCCACTTCCACTTAATGAATAGTAAATATATGTTCTCTTTCTTACGATTTCCTTAATAACTTCTTTTTCTTGAGATTACTATATTGTAATACAGTATATAATACATATGCAAAGTATGTGTTAATTGACAATGTTATTAGTAAGACTTCTGGTCAACAGCATGTTATTAGTAGTTGTATTTTGGGGAAGACAAAAATTCTATCTAGATTTTCTGCTGCACAGGGAATCAGCATTCCTAACCTCTGCATTATTCAAGGGTCAACTATATTGAGTTCAGTATACTTTGACACTGGATAATTCCCTTACCTGCCTTCTTTATGTGGTCATCTTACCGAAACGTTTTTACCAATCCTTTCTTGTTTAGCATTTTAGAGTAATTTATGTCTTTTTTTTTTTTTAAGACAGAGTCTGACTCTGTTGCCCAGGCTGGAGGGCAATGGAGTGATCTTGGCTCACTGCAACCTCCGTCTCCCGGGTTCGGGCGATTCTCCTGCCTCAGCCTCCTGAGTAGCTGGGATTACAGGCATGTGCCATTACACCCGACTGATTTTTTGTATTTTTAGTAGGAATTGGGTTTCACCATGTTGGCCAGGCTGATCTCAAACTCCTGACCTTAGGTCATCCACCCACCTCGGCCTCCCAAAATGCTGGAACTACAGGTGTGAACCCCCACGCCCTGCCTGTTTTATGTCTTTAGATGTATTTTAATTGGAAAAATCAAGGACATATGAATGCCTTATTTCAAAAATAATGTGTTTCTCTTAGAGCATCTAGAAAACATGATTAAGCATAGAAAATAATAAAGATATTTTTAAAAATAAATAAATTGAGAGAACCTGAGCAATTTGGGATGCATTTTGAAATTCCAAGTCTCTCACCTCCTAGCGAGGTTATCTTGACAAATTACTTGAAATCCCTGAACCTTGGTTTTCTCATCTAAGAAATGGAGATAATGCCATAAGCGGCTTATTTTGAGAATTAAATGAGATGCTAAATATACACACAGCTTTCAGGACAGTGCTTGGGGTTTATGAACACCTGAAAAATGGGAGCTGTTGTTGGCATCGATATTCCTGCTGCCTTTTCAGCCATGACTTCCTGGATCTTGAGATTTTAAACATGGTGATCCATCTTTGTTGCCTGGGAACTCAAGTTAGAGCAATAATCTTCCCCAGGGAACATCCTTGGGTGATATATTTTCTGAGTTTTTGTGGAGTTCATGTTGCCAATATGTCATTCTATCATAGGAGCAAGAATTTGGCTGGGCAAAGCTTTCTAGTCATGACATTTTTCTCTTCAAAGCTTCTACAGATGTTGATCCATTGACTTCTGGCTTTAGTATTGTAGAAGCAAAAAGCATAGCAAACTGCGTCTCCTCCTCTGTATAACTAGATGTTGTTTTGCTGGCACAATGAGGACTTTTTTGTCATCTTTAAAGAGTGAAACTCTAATATATATTATAAATTCTAGTATACAGTAAATCTGCTTAAAGCACTATGTGTTTAATTACTTATAAGCTCAGGTATTTATCCAGATAAGAAGTATATTCCTCTGTTATTTCTATCCCAACCTTACGAATTTCTATCATGTGACCATATGTAGGCTGGTTTTCCCAACATTTTCCTCAGTATGTGTGTCTCCCTCATTTCCTTCTTGACCCCTTCCTTTGAGTTATGAATAAAGTATTTGTTAGTTGGTTTTCTGTTAGTTGTTGTTGTTGTTGTTGTTGTTTTAAATGAGACAGAGTCTCGCTCCGTCTCCCAGGCTGGAGTGTAGCGGTATGATCTCAGCTCACTACCATCTCCACTTCCCAGGTTCAAGCGATTCTCCTGCCTCAGCCTCCTGAGTAGCTGAGATTACAGATGTGTGCCATCGTGCCCAGCTAATTTTTGTATTTTTCATAGAGACAGGGTTTCACCATGTTGGTCAGGCTGGTCGTGAACTCCTGACCTCAAGTAATCTGCCCGCCTCAGCCTCTCAAAGTGCTGGGACGACAGGCGTGAGCCACTGCGTCTGACCCTGTTGGTTTTCTAGACCTTGGTATTCAGTGTGTCTTGAGATGAAGATGGGGCCTTATGTGGACCCCAATGCACAAAGATGACCAAAGTGGGTTTGCCTTGGTGGAAGGCCTTGTTCATGCCCATCCGGTATCTTAAAGAGCTCATTGAAAGACCCCTTGGTCGTCTGCGGAGGACTGCTTAAGAGCGGTGACAGTCGCTTTTAGCCTGTTAAGTGCTAATAGTTAGAGAGGTTACTTGTTTTTCAGTCATAATAGTAGCTGTCTTTCTGCCATTCATGACTTCTTCTTTAGCCAATTGAGCAAGAGTAAAGATCCAGCCCATGGGTCTAGTGTTAAATAAGGTAACTACACTGAGGTGTATTATGGTGACTCTTTATTTCTCTGAAGAACAAAAATGTGGTCTAAGGTCCAGACTTGATAGCAAAGAACTGAGTGCCCAACTTTCTGCTAATGGACTCTTTTCTATACCACACCTACCACTGTACTTGGGTGATTCATTATGCTCAGCTGGAATCATTTCCTAGCTCATTCTGATAGAAGACCAGGGCACTTCAGACTTTACTTTCTTGATGTTTGTTGATGCCAGTGACAACTTGGAATAAAGCCAGAAATAGTAGGAAGATGTGTGAATGACAGCAATATCTGATGCTCCTAAACGAGCATAAATTAAAAATCTTACTTCTTCCCCAATAGGAGACCCTCTTCTGTGTCTTTGGAGTTTCCAAGTATAAGTTCAGCATTTGTCACTTTTATGGTGATGCAAAAGTGTCTTTTGAAATAAGGATTGAGGCCCAAGGTGGCTCGTGCCTGTAATCTCAGCACTTTGGGAGACCAGGACTGGCAGATCACCTGAGATCAGGAGTTTGAGACCAGCCTGGCCAACGTGGCAAAACCCTGTCTCTACTAAAAATACAAAAATTAGCTGGGTGTGGTGGCGAACGCCTGTAATCCCAGTTACCTGGGAGGCTGAGGCAGGAGAATCACTTGAACCCAGGAGGCAGAGGTTGCAGTGAGCCGAGATCGTGCCACTGCAGTCCAGCCTGGGTGACAGAGCGAGACTCTGTCTCAAAAAAAAAAAAAAAAATATATATATATATATATATATATATGTGTGTGTGTGTGTGTGTGTGTATGTATATATATATATATATGTATATATATATATACATACACACACACGTATATATATACATATGTGTGTGTGTATAAATAAATTTATATATATATATACGTGTATATATATATATATGTAAACTGAAATGAGGATTGAATGCTTTCTAGGAATCTCAGCTAAGTTAGATTTCACCAAAAGAATGGTGGTAATAGTCACTGGTTTCAGTAAACTGGAGAACAGCTGGCTTGCCTGGATGGAGAGGTTTGAAGGGATAGATCTTTCCCAGCCTTGCCTTTTACTTACTATATTTGAGTATTGTATTCTAGATACTTGGGTTATATCATACTAAAGCAAACCAAGATGTCTGGCTTTCTGTAGCCAATATCACAGCAGGGTGAGATAGTCGATGAACAGCATAATAATAAATGAATTTTATATTGTGTTAGAAGGTGGTTAGTGATTTAAACAAGAGAAAGTTCATCAGGGCAGAGGAGATGGTAGAGTGTTCGAGGAAGGAACTGCAGTTTTAAATAGAGTGGTAGGGAGGTTTTAAATTGAGTCAGTCATGCAGCTCTCTGGGAAAGAGTGTTTCAGGCAGAGGGAACAGACAGGGCAAAGACTCTGAGCAGGAGCATGTCTGGCACCCACAAGAAGTAGCCAAGGGTCCATTGTGGCTACAGCAGGGTGGGAAGTACAAGGTGAGGGCAGGGATGTCAGCCCTGCCTTTAGGTGGAACTTGGAGGTGTAAGAATGTTTGGTTTTGGTCTGTGTGATGAGCCGTTGCAGGGTTTTGAACAGGGTGCGTATGACTTGACTTGAGCTTTGAAAGTTGGTTTCTCTTTAGGTGCTGAATTGAGACGGCACTTAGGAGGGGTAAGGATGGAAGCAGGGAGGCCTGTGTGGAGGCCATTGCAGAATCCAGATCAAAGGTAATAGTGGTGGTGCCAGAGGGGGCAAGAAGGAATCCCATCCTGGGTCCTGATTGAAGATGGAGCCTATGGGATTTGCTGGTGGATCGCATGTGGGGTATAAGAGAAAGCAAGGAGCCAGGAGGGACCCAGAGGTTCCACGGCTGCCCAGCTGCAAGGACGGAGTTGCCATCAACTGAGACGAGGAAGGCTGCAGCTGCAGCAGCTGAGGGGGACTATCAGGAATTTGTTATTTGATTGTGAGGTCTGATTGCCATTAGACCTTCAAATGGAGATACTGACCAGAGAGCTGGATACATGAGTTTGGAGTTGGGTTGCAAAGTCTAGCTAGAGTTATAGATTTCTGAATCGTTGGCACATGAATATATACGTATATATATTTGAGACAGAGTCTGCTCTGACACCCAGGCTGAGTGCAGTAGTATAATCTCGGCTCACTGCAACCTCCGCCTCGTGGGTTCAAGAGATTCTCCCATCTCAGCCTCTTAAGTGACTGGGACTACAGGTGCATGCCACGACTCCTGGCTACTTTTTGTATTTTCAGTTGAGGCAGGATTTTGCCATGTTGGCCAGGCTGGTCTTGAACTCCTGGTCTCAAGTAATCTACCTACCTTGGCCTCCCAAAGTGCTGGGATTACAGGTGTGAGCCACTGCGCCCGGCCCCTTGGCACATGAATGTTACTAAACTCCTGACACTGGATGAAGCCACCAAGGGTCTGACTACAAACAGATGTGTCTCCAAAGACCTCAGTGTGGCTCATTCCTCGAGCCTCCAGCTCCTACTCCTGTCTACAGAGAAGTTAACTCCTTCCCCGTATCAAGCAGCTTCATGTCCTTTGATGAGAACTGTTTTAAGAGCCTGTTTGGAGCCAGCTTACCTTTGAAAAGATCTCTTTTTTAACACTATCCTTTATAGTGTGTTAAAAATTTAACTAGATCTTTGACATTCCCTGAGACTCTGGGTTTTTAAGACAGACTTTTCACAGTGACTAAATGGAGAATCGATTTTTTTTTGAGGTTTTTTTGTCTTTGCTATTTCAGTTTTATATGTCTTGAGGATGACATTTTGTTAAAAAAAATTTTTTTTTAATGTGGAAGTAAAATGGAAGGCTTAATAGTAGCCTGTCTCCTGGAGGTGTCTGGCGTGTGAGGACACACCTATAGGCATATGGACACATCTGGGGCTCTTGGGTTAATATTTAATGCACATGTGCAAAATCAAATAGTTCTTAAGCTTCTGTGGTTCACAGTTGTCCTGTGAATCTGCTAAGAGCTATGCACCCTCTCACAAGAGAATGTTGTACAGGAGTCTTAGTCTGTTCAGGCTACCATAACAAAATGCCATAGAATGGGTAGCTTAGAAACAACAGAACCTTATTTCTCACAGTTCTGGAAGCTGGAAGTCTGAGATCAGGCTGCCAGCGTGGTCATGGTCAGGTTCTGGTGAGGGCCCTTCTCTGGGTTGCAGATGACTGTCTTCTTGTTGTATCCTCATGTGGTGGAAAGAGGGCACTCTCCAGAGTTTCTTTTCATAAAGTTGTTAATCCCATTCACGAGGGCTCCATCTCAGGACCTAATTGCTTCCCCAAGTCCCCACCTCCTAATACGATCACATGGGGGATTAGGTTTCAGAATATGAATTTTGGGGAGACATAAACCTTCAGATCACAGCAGCACACAACATTTTGCAGATAGTTCTAGGTGTTTAAACTTTATGGAGTCTATCCACAACCCTCGAACGGGAAAGAGCCCCTCCCCTTTAGAGGAGAAAGAAAAGTACAGTTACGCAATTTTTTTTTTTATTTTTTATTTTTATTTTTATTTTTTTTAGAGACGGGGTCTCGCTATGTTGCCCAGGCTGGAGTGCAGTGGCTATTCACAGGAGCAATCCCACTACTGATCAGCACGGGAGTTTTGACCTGCTCCATTTCCGACCTGGGCCGGTTCACCCCTCCTTAGGCAACCTGGTGGTCCCCCACTCCCGGGAGGTCACCATATTGATGCCGAACTTAGTGCAGACACCCGATCGGCATAGCGCACTGCAGCCCAGAACTCCTGGGCTCAAGCGATCCTCCCACCTCAGCCTCCCGGGTAGCTGAGACTACAGGCACGCGCCACCGCGCCCGGCGAAGTGAATTTCTTAACTGTATGCCTCGTTAAACTCTGACCAGCCCATCAAGCCTGCTGAAACTGGGGCACCTGCTGACACCCAGGTGGACGACATAGTCCCCATTTGGGCAGGTTGCAAGGCACCTGCATACCATAATCCCAAGATGGCCCCAACGGTGCACAGTGACCAGCCCAATGAGCCCTAGAATTATGTAACAACAAACCCAGACCTCGCCAGCCAATCAACATTACACAGACATTTTACTTTCATAATGCAGGACAGAGACAGTTTTAGTGCTTCTGCTTTAAAGGGCCTACCCCCTTTCTCTTCTAAATCTCATCCCTGAGGCTCTCCTAGATCGTTACCTCTGTCTGTGCCAGGTTCCCCACGTGGCAATAAAACTTTTCCATTCAGTCTCAATCTTAGGTCCCTAATAGTCTTTTTTTGTTTGTTTTTTAACAGCACTATGGAAAAATTTTTATCTTAGCCTTGGAGGAAGAGGGATGGCAGTTATTCCCCCATGAGAGAAAATATAAGGAAGCCCCTGTAAACTTAATACGATACCTGTTGATTTTCTGCCTAAAGAAGAGAACAAAGCTGCAAGGGCTGCATGAGAAGGTAGGAAGAAGTTGCTTCAACAGTACAACCCATCTCTCTGTGACTGGCAGTGGATGGGCTGACTCAGGATTGACATTGGCCAAATACCACATCAGGTGCCAGAGACGGGAAGGTAAGAACATGCTTCTTATCCTAAAGACTTCAAAGCCAAAGGCCGGGCACAGTGGCTCACACCTGTAATCCCAGCACTTTGGGAGGCTGAGGCAGGTAGATTACGAGGTCTGAAGTTCAAAACTAGCCTGATCAACATGGTGAAACCCTGTCTCTATGAAAAATACAAAACGTAGCTGGGTGTGGTGGTGCATGCCTGTAATCCCAACTACTGAGGAGGCTGAGGCAGGAGAATTGCTTGAACCTGGGAGGTGGAGGTGATGGTGAGCCAAGATCGCGCCCTTGCACTCCAGCCTGGGCAACAGGAGCGAAACTCCATCTCAAAAAAAAAAAAAAAAAAAAGAGTGAAAATGAAAATCCTGTGTGGTTATCAGAGGGGGAATGGTCAGTTCTAGCTGGGGGTAAAGAGGAGGTGTCACACAAGGGGGAATACAGATGCTAATTATGGTCTTCATGTTGTGGCTAGCCAGCAGTTATTACATGAAAATGAAATAAATTATGGAGTTTATTCACGACTCGGGTTTGTCCTTATTTTTCTATTTTCTTTTGAGGCAGGTCTCACTCTGTCAACCAGGCTGGAGTACAGTGGCACGATCTCGCCTCACTGCAACTTCTGCCTCTTGGGCTCAAGCAATCCTCCCATCTCAGCCTCCCAAACAGCTGGAACTGCAGGCACATACCACCATGCCCAGTCAATTTTTTTGTATTTTTTGTAGAGATGGGGTTTTGTCATGTTGCCCAGGCTGGTCTTGAACTGAGATCAAGCAATTTGCCTGCCTCAGCCTCTCAAAGTGTTGGGATTACAGGCGTGAACCACTGCGCCTGGGTGATCTTTTTGATTTATACAAAAATATTTATTTAACAAGCATGTGTATACGTATGTGTATGTATGTGTGTGAATGTATGTGTACATACATATATATATGCATATGTGTGTTGGGGGTATATATATATTAGAAATATTGGGCTTTCTTTTGGGACTATTGCTCTTGCTTCTCTAGCTTAAATGTTAAAGGACTTGAAGCCATGTTTCTTCTGTTATACATTGTAGATATAACTGACGGTTTCCCCTGAATAAGCCAAAACTGGGCTCAGCTTACTGTACAGTTATTATTTTATATATATGTATATATATGTGCATACACACACACACACACACATTCCTTTGACATTAATTCCAAAAATATCTTTCTTTCTTCTTATAGTTTGCCAACATGAACCAGTCTGGGACCCAGCAATGTGTACCCAGATCTCTGGAAAAGTAAGAGCTGAGCAGGCCCAGTATTATGGTATTATATGTAGCCCCTGTTACTATTTTCAAAGCTCCATTTGATTCAGTGACTTCCAAATAGGCTTGCACTTTAGAAAGTGCTTTCTGCTTTATTTGGAGGAGATGCTGCATGCCCCGCATTGCTCTCTTGTCAGCACTTAGGAGTCTTTTCTCATCATAGTATAAATACTGGAGCTCTGTTTCAACCTGCCTAAAGCTATCTCTCCTCCAGCTATTTCAGAGTCACACTGATCCAAGGAACAGGGATTTATTCCTCTCATATTTAACTGCTTTATGAAGCAGCATAACCTGATAAACATTCCCCAACTGGGCCAAAGACTATTTTCTGTGTTGTTCCAGTAAGTGTTCCTCCCTAGCTGCTGAAACTAAGAGGCAGAGATTCACCTATTCATCACTGTGGATCCACTCTTGGGTAGTGAGGCAGCTGTGGTTGAAGCTTACCTCACATCCCCTCTCTTATGGAGGCCACAAAAGCACTTTGAAAACTATAATGCATTATAGCAATGTAGGGTACTATTGCAATTATGTTAGAAACAGCAACCCATTAAAGTGTAAAGTTTTTTTGCATAGATCGTACCCACCCCTCATTCCTTTATTACCATTTATGTGAACTACTTTGGAACTAACTTGTCTTGTTCTTTGGTGTCATTAACGGTCTATTCATGTTATCACAGAGGGGTACAAAGAAGACTTCAATGTTTCGGGAGTATTCCCTTGTTTTTAAAAAACGTCTGCCTGGGCACCATGACTCATGCCTGTACTCCCAGCACTTTGGGAGGCCAAGACAGGAGGATCGCTTGAGCCCAGGAGTTCAAGACCAGCTTGGGCAACATAGCAAGTCTTCATCCCTACTAAAAATTTTAAAAATTAGCCAGATTTGGTGGCCCATATCTACAGTCTCAGCTCCTCAGAAGGCTCAGGTGGGAGGATTGCCAGAGCCCAGGAGTTCAAGGCTGCAGTGAGCCATGATCACACCACCACACTCCAGCCTGGGTGACAGAGTGAGACCCTGTGTCTAAAAAATAATAAATAAATGTGATGAACATTGATTAATTGTAGGTGCATGAATATTTTTTATTAACATCTATGCTTTCTCTAATTTATAAATATCTCCAAAATATTTTTTAATTCTGTGAGCAGAACATCATAGCTACTAGATGGGGCTAAAACATAATTAGTGTATAAGAAACAGGACCCAATTCCATTAAATCCAAAGGTAACTTCTTTTTTTTTTTTTTTTGAGATGGAGTCTTGCTGTGTCACCGAGGCTAGAGTGCAATGGTGTGATCTTGGCTCACTGCAATCCCTGCCTCCCGGGTTCAAGTGATTCTCCTGCCTCAGCCTCCCGAGTAGCTGGGATTACAGGTGCCCACCACCGAGCCTGGCTAATTTTTGTATTTTTAGTAGAGACAGGGTTTCACCATCTTGGCCAGGCTGGTCTCGAACTCCTGACTTTGTGATCCACCTGCCTCAGCCTCCCAAAATGGTGGGATTACAGGCATGAGCCACCATGCCCAGCCCAAGGTAACTTCTACATCTCTCACATTTATTTTTTTTCTTTTAAAAATTTTATTTGCTAATTTTTCTTAGCATTCCCTTCCCCCATTTATGCTAAGAATACCCAATGTACTTATAGCAGCATCATTTATGATAGTAAGCAACTAGGATGATAGGCACAATATCAAATGATGTTCAGAATGGTAAGTCTCATGAATGGAATTGTGTCAATAAAAATGTTAAAATTTAAGTGTGACATACAAAATTATATATTATCCTTTTTTTTTTTTTTTGAGACAGAGTGTCCCTCTGTCACCCAGGCTGGAATACAGTGGCACGATCTTGGCTCACCACAACCTCCACTTCCCAAATTTAAGTGATTCTCTTGCCTCAGCGTCCCAAGTAGCTGGGATTACAGGCATGCACCACCATGCCTGGCTAATTTTTGTATTCCTAGTAGAGACTGGGTCTCACCATGTTGCCCAGGCTGGTCTAGAACTCCTGAGTGCAGGCTATCCACCTGCCTCAGCTAGATTTGTAATCCAGCCAAAATGCTAGGATTACAGGGTGAGCCATCATGCCCAGCCTGATATATAATGTTTATGGATGCCAAAGTATGTGTCAAAAGTATAAAATCATGTGGTAGAATGGTAAATGCCGAGTTAATGAGAGTGATTTTGATATAGTGATAAACAAATTGAGGTAGAAGAGAAATATAATCAGTCAATAGTACATGGGCCCTTAGTGGATTGAAAATGCTTTCTCTTTTTAAACGGAAGCAAATATGTGATAATGTTAAAATTTGAAAAAGCTGAGTTATGGATGGATGTGTGTTCCTATATGAGTTTCTTGCTTATGTGCGTGAACAACTTCACAGTTTTTCAAATGTCATCGTTGAAACTTTCTATTCCATTGTGCTGGTCATTTGAACTTTTTCACTTATTTTATTGAAATCTTATAGAAAACAACATGCAGAGATAATTTTGGAAGTAGAAGAGGACACACACAAAGTGGGGACATGAGAGATACAAGTTACAGTTAGCAGAACAGGAAATGAAGATTCATATATTAAGAAAACTACTAAAGAGGAACTCAAGTAAGTAAGTTGCCTAAAATTACAATAAAGGAACTAAAAATAATGAGAACATCCATATTGGGAAGGAGGAGGGTATAAGTGAACTAAGTTCTCATCTATCAGAATAGGAAGGAAGTCCACAGATAAAGCCTGTCTGTCTGATAAATAAAGAAGTGGTGATATGACTCTATTATTTAGAGATAGGGAAGTAACCACCCAGAAGAATTTTTTAAACTGTGGCTGTTAAAAAGTCAGACTTGGTTTAGGGTTTGAGTGGAAGGCAGAGGGGTGGGTTGGAGGGTGGGATGGAGCAGCAAAGCTTCTTACTTTTTACAATAAGCTTTTCAGCATTGTTGACTTTTTTGTAAATATGTACATGTACTGCTTTGGCTAAAAAATTTTGTCGAAGCTAACACAGTAGTAAAACAAACCATCAGACCCAAGAAAATGTTCTTCTCTTTAATAATCTGACCAAGTGCCTATTCACTTCCTCTTCTTCTTCTTCTTCTTTTTTTTTTTTTTTTTTTTTTTTTTATATAGATTTTCAAGATTTTTGCCCAGGCTGGAGTGCAATGGCGCAGTCTCAGCTCACTGCAACCTCCACCTCCCCAGTTCAAGAGATTCTCCTGCCTCAGCTTCCTGAGTAGATGGAATTACAGGCGTCTGCCACCATGCCCAGCCAAATTTTTGTATTTTTAGTAGAGATGGGGTTTCACCATGTTAGCCAAGCTGGTCTCAAACTCCTGATCTCAGGTGACCCACCTGCCTTGGCTTCCCAAAGTACTAGGGTTACAGGTGTAAGCCACCACACCTGGCCCTATTTGCTTCTTTTTTTTTTAAAGTGAAAGCCAGTTTATTAATCAAGTAAAGGAATCAAAGAATCCCTATTCACTTCTTGACCTGTGTTGCATACTTGCTAATAAATTATGTATATTTTAATCTTTTAACTGGTATCCTGAATGATCCTTTTACTTTTTGTTTTTCTTCATTTTATTTTTTGCCCTCTGCAAACATTTTAGAAGTGATTTTTCTATACAAAAATTTGAAGACTATTCACTTACGAAAAGTGTGTTTCTGACAGACAGTTAAATGAAACAAAGAAGGCTTCTACAATTCAGTTGGGTTTAAAACATGCCTATGACAAATAGAGACAGAAAGTAGATTTGGGCTGAGGGGTAGGGATGAACAGTAACTGCTAATGGGTTGCCATCATTTTTTTCTGGGGTGGGGGATGAAAACATTTTGGAATTAAACAGTGGTGATGCTTACACATCTTTGTACTATACTAAAATCCACTAAATTGTACACTCTAAAGGAGTGGATTTTATGGCATGTGAAATATCTTAACAAAAAAATGCCTTGTGAAAGCATGCCTGTGAAAAATACTGCAAGGGAATAAATCAAAATGATCATCATTGTGTTATACTCAGGGGATATTTCCTCTATTTTCTATTTCCCTATAGTTTTGGTAACATGATAATAGTTTCATAATTTAAGAAATATTTTATTTTATTTTTTTTGAGACAGGGTCTTGCTCTGTTGTCCAGCCTAGAGTACAGTGGTATGATCACTGCAGCCTCAACCTCCTGAGTTCAAGTGACCCTTCCGCTTCAACCTCCTGAGCAGCTGGGACCACAGGTGCACCAAACCATGCCTGGCTAATTTTTTATTTTTCATAGAGGCAGGTTCTCACTGTATTGCTCAGGCTGGTCTTGAACATCTGGGCTCAAGTGATTCTCCTACCTCAGCCTCCCAAAGTGCTAGGGTTACAGAAATGAGCCACTGTGACACACATGAGAGTTTTTATTTATTTATGTATTTATTTTAGACAGAGTCTCGCTCTGTCACCTAGGCTGGAGTGCAAGGGTATGATCTCGGCTCACTGCAACCTCCCCTTCCTAGGTACAAGCAATTCTCCTGCCTCGGCCTCCTGAGTAGCTGGGATTACAGGCATGTACCACCATGCCCAGCTAATTTTTGTATTTTTAGTAGAGATGGGGTTTCACCATGCTGGTCAGGCTGGTCTTAGACTCCTGACCTCGTGATCCACCCACCTTGGCCTCCCAAAGTGCTGGGATTACAGGTGTGACCCACCTGC